>SJYT01042570.1:35038-120527 GCA_006410635.1 Cephalophus harveyi
AAAAAAAAAAAAAAAAAAACCTACTACATAACAAATACAAAATGTTGATAAACCCCACGCTTCCCCAGTTTCTCAAGGTACCAAACTAATTCATTTTCTAAAGGACTCAGGACAGCCCCTCCTACTACAGCTGGATTCTGAGATTTGAGGCAGCTGCTCAAAATCTCCTGGCATTGGCAACCGCATATCTATGTGATTCAGGTTATTTTTCCACTCTGTGGGATGCTGGAATGACAAAATCATAGTGACAGATTATGGGTAAGTAGTAGCCAGGATTAGGGAAAGACAGGGAAGGAAAGGGTGATTCAGGGCCAGCCTAAGGAAACTGCTTGGAAGGGACGAACCAGTTTTGCTCTTGATTGTTGAGATGGATGGACGAATTTACACATGATAAAATGTCATGGAACAACAGGTAAAAGCAAACCCCAAACTGAATGAATGGAAAAATCAGTGAAACCTAAACAAGATCTGTAGTCTAGTTCACTGTATCGCCCCAATCAGTTTCCTGGCTTTGGAAATCCACTACAGTTATGTGAGATGTCACTATAAGAAGCTGAATGACTGATAAGAGAGTTTTCTGTACTATTTTGACAACTTAAAGAACTTCTCTCATTATTTCAAAATATGAAGGTAAAAAAAATATAGAAGTAAACTGGATGAAATTGCTGTAAGACTTCCATAAGCCCAGTGATCAAATTATTATTTTCATCAAATGCACCCATTATTCTTACTGGCTAACTTGATACAAGTAAATTGTGACATATTAGGATAAATGTATACTAAATAAACACCATGTGGGTTTTGTGACTGTTTTTAAAGAAACTGACAGTATGTGGTTAAGTGTCAAATGAGTAACATTATGGATTGCACTGGGTCCTCCCAAAAACCATAAATTGAAACCACAACTCTCAGCGTGGAGATATTTGGGGACAGGGACTTTGAAGAGGTAATTAAGTTTAAATAAGGTCATCAGAATGGGGCTGTGATCGAAGATAAGTGGTATCCTTATAAAAAGAGGAGGTTGGGGCACAGGCATACACAGAGAGAAGGCACGGAGGACCCGAACAGGGGATGGCCATCTGCAGGCCAAGCAGGGAGCTCCAGGAGACATCGACCCTGTGGATGTTCCCATTCTGAACTTCCAGCCTCCAGAACTGTGAGGCAGTAACTGTCTGTGTTTAAGCCTCCCAGTCGTGATATTTTGCTATAACTGCCTAGCAAATGAATATAGGTCACACGGGGATGTGGTTTAGATGAGGGAAGGATGCATGAGAGAGCCAGCTGCTGTGCAGATATGAAAGTGATCTATTCAAAAAAACAAAAAAATTAAAGCCGGCTCTAAATGACATGAAAGAAAACCATTCCATCAGATGCACACTACTCAAAAATATTGACATCCATTTATTTGCATTTAATTTTATTCCTTCATTCAATTAACAGTGGTGACCCAGCCTCTCCAGCCCTGATAAAGGACACAACACATGAGTTAAAGCTGTCAGAGCTGACTTGTGAACACTGGAACAGAGTAGACAGTCCTCCAGATAGCATCTGCTTTGGCAGTCCTGGCAGGGGACTGCCAGAGGTGGACACACCCCGGTCCTCTACAGTCCCAGTCAGGCTCAGACGGGCATCAGCTAACCCTCTCTTGAAGCCTACTGCACGTTGCTTTGTCTAGTAATTCCATTACGGAGACAGCTCCCAAATAACAAAGCATGGATTGGTTAGCTGGTTTTTAACACTTGATTCTCAGACTTTCAGTTCAGTTCAGTTCAGTCGCTCAGTCGTGTCCGACTCTTTGCGACCCCGTGGACTGTAACCTACTAGGCTTCTCCGTCCGTGGGATTCTCCAGGCAAGAATTCTGGAGTGGATTGCCATTTCCTTCTCCAGGGGATCTTCCCGACTTTAGAGGATTCATATAGTATAAAAAAAATCATTTTTAAATTCTGAAATGTGACATAAAAGCTAGCTACCATTCTACAAGATTTGGAAAGACCTTATAAGTGACCTTGTCCAAAGTGACCATTTTATGGATTATGGAGATTTACTAAGGGCTTCCCCTGTGGCTCAGCCGGTAAAGAATCAGCCTGCAATGGAGGAGACCTGGGTTCGATTCCTGGGTTGGGAAGATCCCCTGGAAAAGGAAATGGCAACCCACTCCAGTATTCTTGCCTGGAAAATCCCATGGACAGAGGAGCCTGGCAGGCCAAATAGTTCTTGGGGTCGCAAAGAGTAGGACACGACTGAGTGACTTCACTTCACTGAAGGTCACCCAGCTTGTATGTGGCAGAGCCAAAGCAAAGGCTGGGGATTACCTGCTGCCAGGACTCAACGGGAAGCACAGGTTTGTAACATCTGCTGCTGCTGCTGCTGCTAAGTCGCATCAGTCGTGTCCGACTCTGTGCGACCCCATAGATGGCCTCCCACCAGGCTCTCCTGTCCCTGGGATTCTCCAGGCAAGAACACTGGAGTGGGTTGCCATTGCCTTCTCCAATGCATGAAAGTGAAAAGTGAAAATGAAGTCGCTCAGTCGTGTCTGACTCTTAGCGACCCCATGGACTGCAGCCTACCAGGCTCCTCTGTCCATGGGATTTTCTAGGCAAGAGTACTGGAGTGGGATGCCATTGCCTTCTCCATGTAACATCTGAATTTCACAATAATAGATATATTCAATTCTATACCATTTTCCTTCACTTTTCCTATAATTCAGTTCCAAACTGTGCTTCTGATGGCTCAATATTTCAACCACCTAGTGAATAGAAGTTTGTGCTACAGCAGACAAAACTGGTAACCCTCTTGGTATTTCCCCTTAACCAAAGTACTCTATTCCTGCACCCAAAGACTGGTTGCAATTTGAAATCTATGAGAGGTCTAGAGAAAGCCAGACATAACTGAGGACAGGAGAGAAAGAAAACAGCAACTGAAGGGGAAAGTGGGGAAGGTGGTACAGGCTGAGGGCGGGGGGAGAGGGGAACGGTGTTTCCCTGTGTTACATGTCAGCATCGCTACCGTTCGACCAGAAAGCGAATGGCCTGGTGCCAAGGCTGGGGGAACACACCATTCCCGCCACCCTGCAGTCACATCTCACCTCTGAGGACACTTGGTGAAGCTTCTGTCTCATGACCCTCATGTAACTCAGTGAGGTCCCCCTCCTCGCTGGTGATCAAGAGGCAACCCAAGGAGTCACCTCGGGGCAGCCTGGAAGCGCCTCCCCTGGGCTGCAGTTTACATTTCTTCCTTATTAACCCTTTGTCTAGATGACTTTTGCCATAAGAAATTGCAAAACTTTGTAGGAAAGAAGAAAAGTAAAATAAAATCGAAGACCAAATTTACCAAAAACAGAGGTAACAGAAAAAGCAGAGCTTCTCTAAGGATGGCGCTTTCAGACTGGAAGGGTTATCACGTCTCCACGTTATCAGAGAGTACAGAGTTATTTTAACTCTAAACTTACCAACAGTGTCACAAGGTTCATCTTTGTGTACGCAGAAATCTGTCCTAAAAAAATTTTTAAAAAGACATAGTCAGGTGTGTGCAGTACCTCCAAGAATAAGAGAAGAAAACATGTCAATTAATTTTGATTAATTGTCTTGCCAATAACAAAGTTATTACTTTATTTGTCATGAATTATAATGAAAAATAATAACTAGCAGTGTTTTTTGCCAAGATTTCCAACTGATAGGCTCAGTAACCCCACATAAGACCCTGTTTTTATAACTAAACTAGTCCACACATAACACTTAGTTGCTGGAAAGACTCCATCCAATGATGGAAGTTGCAGAAGAAGATGCTTACCAAGTCATCAATCAGAGACAATTATTTGTCAGTATCATCACACTATAGTGACTTCCTAAGTTACTCTACTTGGGCAGGAACTAGTTTTATATGCTTGAATGACCATATATCACTTACATGAGAACACAACAAAAGAGTCATTTCTAAAAGTTATATTTTGGAACTTCCTAGGTGGTTCAGATGGTAAAGAATATGCCTGCAATGCAGGAGAACCAGGTTCGATCCCCGGGTTGGGAAGAGCCCCTAGAGAAGGGAATGGCAACCCACTCCAGTATCCTTGCCTGGAGAATCCCATGGACAGAGGAAGGAGCCTGGCGGGCTACAGCCCATGGGGTCATAATGAGTTGGACACGACTGAGCTGGTAACACACTGCGGGTCCAGTGGCTAAGGCTCCACACTCCCCATGCAGGGCGGCTGGGGTTCAATCCCTGGTCAGGGAACTAAGATCCCTCATGCTGTGTGGTGCAAACAAACAAACAAAAAGTTATGTTCTTTAAAGCTCCCTAGGATCTCCCAGGTGCATGGCGGTGGACAAATGAAAAGCAAAGATGCTCGAAATCTGGTATAGCCCTGGTTCTGCAGGTACCAGGGGCGCCGTCTGGACCTTTCTTTCTGCCCATAAATGCCCACAGGTGGAAGCTAACCAGAGCACTGGCTGAGGCAGTATCTCGCCCAAGACTCAGCAAGAACAGCAGTGCCTGGCCCCATGCTCATCCTCCCATGGGGACCTGTGGGAGCTGGGAGAAATCACCCCCTCATCCACTGCAGGGAAGCTTCAGGCTGAAATTCGCTGTAAGGCACCTCTTATCATTTGACTTAAAAAAACTCTCTGGGAAGAAAATCAGGGCCAGCCTGACGATGCAGGCACTAAGCAACGCTGAGAATGCAAGTGGCAATCCTGCATGGGCTGTACACCGCCTTCCCTTTCTGACAGTCCACCCCACTTCGGCATTCAATGTCCTCACTTCCTCTCCCACCTTCTATCACAAAAATCTATTCTTAGGGAAGGAATCCCCCACTCACACTGGGGAAGATGACAAGATGGCAATGTAATACCATCAGCTTCCTTTTCCCTCCCTCCAGCCCACAGCACATTCTGTCCTATTCGTCTCCATAATGCAACCTTCCCAGGTAGTGCAGTGGTGAGGAATCCGCTTGTCAATGCAGGAGATTCAAGAGACACAGCTTCACTCCCTGCGGCAGGAAGATCCCCTGGAGGAGGAAATGGCAACCTGCTCCAGTATTCTTGCCAGGAGAATCCCATGGATAGAGAAGTCTGGAGGGCTATAGTCCATGGGGTCACAAAGAGTCAGACACAACTGAACGACTGAGCACAGAACGGAACAATGTAAGCCATGCCTAACACCTCTCAGTAATATGTGGCTGCCCACATGAACGGAGCAAAACCTGCATGTTCCCAGCACCAGCTCTGCTTCAGGCTGGCTTGAACGCTGTCAAAGATTCTACCAACCCCCTAGACCATAGAGTCCAGATCTGTAGGCGTGAAGATTCCACGTGGGGTTCTCAGGTACAGAATACCCTGGTCGAGGCCACTGCCTCAGGCCTGCCAGGCACCCCAGACGTCCTGCGAGCCCAGAGGAAGGGGCAGCCAGCTGGGTGCGGCGCGGCCCTGAAGCTGGGCACAGACAGCGGGAGGGAACTGGGCCAGGGCGCTTGGCAACCCACCTGAGTGCTGCTGACTGTACTTCTAATCTTTCACAATAAACATGTATTTTGGTGGTCAATTTTAAAACAGTTTTAACACAGGATAAAAGGAAGCCTTGAAGACCCCCATGCTTTTCACAACCCCCTTCAAAACCAAGGGAGCCTCCATGGAAATGGAGATGGAATAAGCATAGGAAAACAAAGACTCGTGCCTTGCTTTTTTCTGTCAAAGATAACTTTCAGAAGACTAATTACAGGCAATAGAGAGTGGCAAGGAAGATGCAGAGGCAGAGAGGAAACCAAATAAAATTAGGGACATAAATATATTCACTGGCCTTGTATTTAACTCACCCCAACTCAACTTTCTTGACCTGATACTCCCCACTGGAATGTTCTAAGCATGTCACTCACACACACACACACAACCAGACTGGCCTGAGACCTCGCTCCAGGGTTTCCCAGAGCAAGCAACTGAAAGCGTCATCCCATTGCCTCACTCGGGCAAAGGGAGAAAGGCTGTGTGGCCATCAGTCTCACAGGAGAGAACTGAACAGGCTGACAGGGCTGCCGAGGGAACCGGCCGCACCTCCTCCTGTCCGGCTCTCTGGCCAGCTCGGGGGAAGACGCTTAAAGGGCACGGTGTGTCCTCTCACCGCGGCTTCCCTGTAGGGAAATGGGTGGTCCCAAGTGATGGACCCTGCAGCATCCCCCGCTGCTTCTCCTGAGGAGGTAGGTTCACAGGGGGCCAAGTTCAATTAGAGGCCTGCTTTGAAAGGGTCACCAAAATCTGAATCCTCTCTCTCCTTCTTGTTCAAGGTCCTTTCTCAGAAAAGGAAAGTAAAGCCATCCGCCTGCAGGGGCAGCTTCATCTCTAGGCTCTCTGGCTCCTACACGCCAGACCCACAAATAAGGGCTGCTGGGGTCAATGGAGAAAAGGAAAAGAGAAAATAAAAAAGTGAGGGTCCCAGTGCAGCTCTCCAGTCTTTACGTCTGCTCACATTCACATTCCACTGTTTCAACCTCAAGAAAAGGCTACATGGATCTACAGGCCAGAGCGGGCTCCACAGATGTCTGAGCTGTACCATCACACAGGCCCCTCACTCAGAAGCCTCCCATCCTCCAACCTGCTTTAATGCTCTGCTCTCAATGTCTTGACATTTTTAACAATTTTTTAACATGCAGTCCCATGTTTTCCTTCTGCACTAGGCACAAGTTACACAGCTAATCCTGTACATCTCCTATTGCCTGGCATATAGTTGGGGTTTAATAAATACTGACTCCTTTATTAAATGACTGGCATACATTTCCAGGGCACTTTCAACATGCCTTATCAGCTCCCTGGTGGCCTCATCTCTTCCCAGTGTTTAAAAATGTAACGCCACAGGTACCTACCGATCTGTCCCATGAGCAAGACCAAAGGCTGAGAGAAGACCATCCCTGGGGCTGGGTAGGGACTGGGTGGAGTCACATGGGAAGAGAAAGTGGAGGGACAGCTGGACACATCCCAGGGGTCATGCTCCGGGCTGGCCACATGTGTCCCTACAGCTATTTTCCAGGAGCACAGACCTGGGTCTCAGGGGTAAAACTCCTGGCTTTCTGGAGGAGATGTGGAGCCAAAGGCGAGGCCACGACAGGTGTGAAGCTCCCTGAGGCCCAGTCTGTGCAGGTCCCGCCTGGCCCCCAGGCTCAGTCTACTGAGAGGTCCTTGCTAGCCCCACACAGCTGCAGCTGCTGGAGACACAGCACCCACCACTCCTGTCTCAGCAGCTTCTGCTTGACGTAACGTCATGCTCCCTTCTCAGCAGCTGGCCATCTGTACGGCTAGTGGGCGCCCAGGAGGATATGCTCAGCCACAGCCCAGATGGAAAACAAAAGGCGAAGAAACCACACGGGCCAGCCCCAGGACTGGAGGATGCCGGCCCCTGAAAACCAAATAAAATTAGGGACATAAATATATTCACTGGCCTTGTATTTAACTCACCCCAACTCAACTTTCTTGACCTGATACTCCCCACTGGAATGTTCTAAGCATGTCACTCACACACACACACACAACCAGACTGGCCTGAGACCTCGCTCCAGGGTTTCCCAGAGCAAGCAACTGAAAGCGTCATCCCATTGCCTCACTCGGGCAAAGGGAGAAAGGCTGTGTGGCCATCAGTCTCACAGGAGAGAACTGAACAGGCTGACAGGGCTGCCGAGGGAACCGGCCGCACCTCCTCCTGTCCGGCTCTCTGGCCAGCTCGGGGGAAGACGCTTAAAGGGCACGGTGTGTCCTCTCACCGCGGCTTCCCTGTAGGGAAATGGGTGGTCCCAAGTGATGGACCCTGCAGCATCCCCCGCTGCTTCTCCTGAGGAGGTAGGTTCACAGGGGGCCAAGTTCAATTAGAGGCCTGCTTTGAAAGGGTCACCAAAATCTGAATCCTCTCTCTCCTTCTTGTTCAAGGTCCTTTCTCAGAAAAGGAAAGTAAAGCCATCCGCCTGCAGGGGCAGCTTCATCTCTAGGCTCTCTGGCTCCTACACGCCAGACCCACAAATAAGGGCTGCTGGGGTCAATGGAGAAAAGGAAAAGAGAAAATAAAAAAGTGAGGGCCCCAGTGCAGCTCTCCAGTCTTTACGTCTGCTCACATTCACATTCCACTGTTTCAACCTCAAGAAAAGGCTACATGGATCTACAGGCCAGAGCGGGCTCCACAGATGTCTGAGCTGTACCATCACACAGGCCCCTCACTCAGAAGCCTCCCATCCTCCAACCTGCTTTAATGCTCTGCTCTCAATGTCTTGACATTTTTAACAATTTTTTAACATGCAGTCCCATGTTTTCCTTCTGCACTAGGCACAAGTTACACAGCTAATCCTGTACATCTCCTATTGCCTGGCATATAGTTGGGGTTTAATAAATACTGACTCCTTTATTAAATGACTGGCATACATTTCCAGGGCACTTTCAACATGCCTTATCAGCTCCCTGGTGGCCTCATCTCTTCCCAGTGTTTAAAAATGTAACGCCACAGGTACCTACCGATCTGTCCCATGAGCAAGACCAAAGGCTGAGAGAAGACCATCCCTGGGGCTGGGTAGGGACTGGGTGGAGTCACATGGGAAGAGAAAGTGGAGGCACAGCTGGACACATCCCAGGGGTCATGCTCCGGGCTGGCCACATGTGTCCCTACAGCTATTTTCCAGGAGCACAGACCTGGGTCTCAGGGGTAAAACTCCTGGCTTTCTGGAGGAGATGTGGAGCCAAAGGCGAGGCCACGACAGGTGTGAAGCTCCCTGAGGCCCAGTCTGTGCAGGTCCCGCCTGGCCCCCAGGCTCAGTCTACTGAGAGGTCCTTGCTAGCCCCACACAGCTGCAGCTGCTGGAGACACAGCACCCACCACTCCTGTCTCAGCAGCTTCTGCTTGACGTAACGTCATGCTCCCTTCTCAGCAGCTGGCCATCTGTACGGCTAGTGGGCGCCCAGGAGGATATGCTCAGCCACAGCCCAGATGGAAAACAAAAGGCGAAGAAACCACACGGGCCAGCCCCAGGACTGGAGGATGCCGGCCCCTGAATACGGCCAGCCCACACGGCCTCCAGTTAGACCCTCAGTGCAGATTACTCTGGGGGGAAGGGCTGCTGGTCTGGAGCAGCAGCTACCTTGCACCCGACTTCCCTGTGAAGACGTCAGCCCATCAGTATCCCAGCCCAGGGAACCACAGCTCACAGCCTCTGATTTCTAAATGGTGCAGCTCAGTCCCGTGGGCTTCCAGCCCCAGCTCCGTGGCTGCCACCCTGTTCTCGTAGGAGGGCTTCAGTGTAACGTCTCTGAGGACCCAGAAGATGGACAGCACCATTGGTTTAGTCCATCGGCCCCACGGAAGCAAGAGGGACCAAGATTGCTTGAAAAGGAGAGAGGCAACGCCGGCAGGGCCGAGGCCTCTGCGTCTCTTCTGCCTGCCGCTGAAGACACCTTGCCTTCCCAGGCCACCAGACATCTTCCTCACCGGCACCCACAACCTGTCTGCACCACCCCCTCCAATGTGCTTAGTTAGAAAAGCTCATTTTAAAAGATTTTTACTGTCATAAAACAAGTTCTACAACAGTAAAACTTAGCATCTTACCCATTTTTAAGTATACAGTTCTGCCATAACAGGTATATTCACATTGTTCTGCAACATCTCCAGAACTCCTGGAAGAGTGAACTTCTGTATCCATTAAACACCTCCCTATTCCATTCTCCCCACAGCTCCTGGCCACTAACCATTTCTGTCTAAATGAATTTAACTTTTCTCGGTATGTCATACAAGTGGGATCACAAAGGATTTGTCCTCTTATGACTGGCTTATTTCACTCGGCAAAATATCCTCCAGGTTCATCTATGTGGTAACCAGCGTTAGAATTTCCTTCCTTCTTAAGACGGAATAATATTCTATTTGTTGGAATACAAACAGCAACAAACACCAGACTCCACATTTTGTTTATCCATTTCTCCACTGATGGACATTTGGGCTGCTCCCACAGTTTACTTATCATTAGTAATGTTGTTATAAATAGAGGTATATGAATACTTCTTTAAAACTCTGCTTTCTGTGCTTTCAGAAGTGAAATTGCTAGATCATACGGTAGCTCTATTTTTAATTTTTCAAGGAACTGCCATACTGTTCTCCACAGAGACTGCACCATTTTACATTCCCACCAACAGGGCACAAGGGTTCAAATGCTCCCACATCCTCGCCAACACTTGTTCTGTAGTCTGGGGTTTTGTTTTAATAATAGGCATCCTAATGTGTGTGAGGTGTAAAGAAGAACATTTTTATGCAAAATATTTCCAGTATGGTAAATAAGCTGTTGGGACACAGGAAAAAGAGAAAGGAGAAAGCTGAATGGGAAGCCTTCTGAGGCTGAGGGTGCATGCTGTCTCTCTCGTGGCGTTTTGTAAAAAGGCTAATCCAGAAGGTTTGTCAGCACTAACCTTGGTAACATCTATTGCCTCTGATAAAAAGGCTATTTGTCCCCAAACCAAAACCACGTACAAGTATTTTCTCCCCCAGACAAGAAAGGAAACAGCAGGAAGGTGAATAAGCAAGGAAATTCCCCTAGGTTATTTTTAACAAAACACCAGAATTTATACATTTCATATAGTATTTATACAGACCACTTTCAAAGTAATAAACTTGGAAGTTTAGCTGCGTATTCCAAAGGTGATATACAGAGCTCCTTTCTAGGAAAAGTTTGTACTCCTCATTGAATTATCATTTGGAAAATCAATCACATTAATTTATAGTCGCATATAGATAAGGTTCCCAAGGAACCATACCTGCTCCCCAAATCAAACCCACTCTCAAAGGCTGTAGCCATACGCTCAGTACAGTCCTCAGTGCTTTACTGAGTGCCCCAGAGGCTCCAAAATCCATTTCAAAGAGCATGGAAGCCTCTAATTAGTGAGTGTGGGGGCCAGAGCTGCTGGAAGAGATGGCATCCAGGGGTTCCCATCACTGACAGGGGCGGGCAAACGCAGCTTAAAGCAAGTACAAGGTCATGCTCACCCCTTGTCTTTGGTGCCTAGTAGACCATCAGCCACATGTAAGCAATTGGAATTACTGGATAGACTTCTCAAATGTACCATTATACATTTAATCACATCTTGTAGAAGTGGCAAGTGTTCTCATAAGGGATCAGTGTGCTACAGATCACATTTTAACCTTTTAGACCGATGAATCATCTACAGGTGTGATTAAGCATCTCTTCGGTGTCTGGTGTTGGCAATGTGCATGTTCTAGGTCTTTTGAGAAGGCTAGTAAGCTATAATACCTGGTACCTGGTGCCTGAGGCTGAGATCACAGAACACATCTGGCTACCTTCAGGACGTCATCAAGCCAGGGGCTTGTACGTGGCCCAACAGAAGCAAACCGAGAGCCTTTCTGGGCTCAAACCCAAAGTCTTATACCAGATTTAACTCCTCTTAGAGGAGTAGGCTATCTTCATGCTAAAGATACAGTAAACTGTTCTCTTTCTCTGAACTCAAAGAAAAAAGAAAGCATTTAATTTTGAAAGTAGTTTCTTAAAAAACAAAATCTTAAAACCAAGGTTGATACATTCATTCAAAAAGTAAAACATTGTATTTTAATCTAATGGGTTAAACTGTCCTGAATCATTTCCACATAATTTCTAAAAGGGGATTTTGGTGTGAACACATAGTACATTTTATTTACGTTACTGAGGTAAAACAATCAAGGAAAATCAGTTTTTCTAAGAGAGATCTGAGACATAGGAAAAAATTAAATAGCCAAATCTATACCTACAGCGAGTTGAATTGTGTCCCCCAAAAGACATGCTTAAGTCCTAACCCTCGGTCCCAGGGAATGTGATCTTATTCGGAAAGAGAGTCTTTGCAGCTGTAATCAAGGTAAGATGAGGCCACACTGCGTTAGGCTGGGCCCCAATCCAGTGACTGGTGTCCTTACAAGAAGAGGGAAATGTGGACACGGGGAGAACACCACGGGACGATGGGGGAGAGACTGGAGAGATGCGTCCACAAGACCAGGGATGCCCAGGACTGCAGCCGCCTCTGCAAGTTAGGGAGGAGGAGGGATCCTGCCTCCTGGCTTCAGAGAGAGCAAGGCCCTGCCCACACCTTGACTTCAGACTCCTGGCCTCCAGAACTGTGAGAAAATACACTTCTGGTTTTTGGAAGCCACACATTTTGTGGTAGTTTGTTATCGCAGCCCTAGGAAACTAAAATAACATTGCTGCCGTCTACACAGAGAGATGCCTTTGATTACTACTGCCCAGCAGGGTCCCTGGCTTCCCTCTCAACCAGGAAGAGTACAGTCAGCTCTGCAGACGTGACGCTCAGCTCCTGGCTTCAGATGGAACTTCTCTGAATTCCATGGGCCTCTCTGCCTGCTTCTGTGTCCTGAGAGTGCCCATAGATGGGGCTGTGCACAGCACACACATTCACCTGCGTGGACTTCTTGAAGCTGCCTTGCACGGGCTGTTGCTTCAGTCATGTCCTACTCTTTATGACCCCGCCAGACTCCTCGTCCATGGGATTCTCCAGGCAAGAATTACTGGAGTGGGTTGCCATGCCCTCCTCCAGAGGATCTTCTTGACCCAGGGATCAAGCCCATGTTTCCTACATCTACACTGCAGGTCGATTCTTAGCCGCTGAACCACTGGGGAGCATGGACTTCCCTCAATAGGAAAACTGGGGCATCACTCCCTCCAGTTAGGAAGCAGCCTCATACCCAGGTGAGCTCTTTCCAGTGAGCATTATATTTGGTGTTAGGAAGAGGAAGTAGACAAATTTTCTTGAAGTTTTAAGAGTCTTGGGTAACTAGAATTCAGTAGTTTTATATTCATAACAGCAATAACAATAATAATAGCTAATACTTTTGTCCTTACTTTGGGCCACTATGAAAGTGCTTCCCATGCTCATTTAATCCTCACATCTCAGAGGCAGAGCTATCATTTATCCCCATCTTACAGATGAGGAATTCAAGGTTCAGACAAGTGGCCAAAGGTCTAATTTTCAAGCCTGAATTTCTCTCCAACGGGAAATGCCTTCCCTCTCACGTCTGCAGCTCCAGGCCAAGTCCAGCTTTACCTGGTCACGAATACAGCAGCATCCACGGGGGGTGTGTCGTCCTTGCCTCCTGGAACCTGGTTGTTGCCGAGGTACCGTGCACCTCCATATTCTTCATTCTGCCAGTGACAGAAGCTCTCCAGGGACCGTTCACCATGATGCCCAATGGACAACTTGGCCTAAAAGAAATCGGGGGGCGGTTACAGAAGCAACTTCCCAGGGAAGCCAGAGTTTATGCTCAGACCACAGTGCGGGTATTAAGGAAGAGACAGCTGCTCACAGGGGCATTATTCAATGTCACCTGCCCACAGTGTTGGTAGGCAGATGCAGAGACCCAGAGAGAGGCTACCAGGGCCTTACCTATAAGTTAGGATGAAGACTATCTTATTAAAGAAAAGCTTTCTTCTTTTTGGCAAACTGAACAGCATACCCAGCGTTCTCATCTGCACTGCTTAACTCTTTAGGTAACACTTTCATAGGAAATGCACTCAATCAAGACCAGAAAACAGTGCTACAGTGCAACCAAATTTGGCCTGAAGCTTGGGTATAGCTCCAAAAGGCTAGCCGTGATCCCAAAGATCTCAGCGTCAACTCTGTACCCGGGAGACACGGGAGAATGAAGGCGGAGGGACAAAGGTCCACTGCTCAGGGTTCCCCGAGAGGCTGAGGTTATGTGCACACCAGTAGCAATGGCTGTTCCCCCCCCAGCAGGCATCCCCTGGTCCCTGGCCTAGGGCACACTGCTGCCACCTGCAAAGCCAGGGACAGAGGACAAAACAAAACACCTGGACTCCTCCTCAGCACTCAAAAGCCATTAAGAAGCCTAAGGACCAGATACGTTTTCTGTAACTGTGCTGATGGAGACTTACAGGACGTTGTCGTAGCAGGACAAGCTTGGTAACCTGAATGTTGACTTTAATTCCGAGGCTCTGGTGCTGAAACATATTGTATACCTGTCAAGAGAGAAAAAAAAGAAATGTAGAGAGACACAAAAAGTAAAAAAAAAAAAAAAAAACCAATAGCAGTATCCTAAAACAAAAGATATTAGATAAAAACCTCCTGCCCCTTACCTTAGATGTGTATAAGAGACAGAAATACACACATGTAAGATATATAACTCAGATTTTATTTAAAAGGCCTTCTGAGACAAAAAAAAATTGCCATAAATATAAATTCCTCAAAAGAAACTTGCATAACAGGAAACTCTGGAATCACATACATGTGAGGGCATGCAAGCTTACACGCAAAGACCAACTGGAAATAAGCTGGTTGAAAAAAAAATGCATAGGATGGGTGAATTTGAAAAAAAAAAGAAATGGTGTCAGCTGATTCTGGGGTTTCCTGCAGGAGGGTGAAGAGGATCTTCATGACAGGATGGGCAAAGTCCGTGCCTGTGGCCCTCTGCCACGTGCCAATCTGCATCATCCCTAACCCTTCTCACAACCCATCATGGGTGGTGTCTCCGCCAACCTCGAATCAATGAAATTAAGCCACTTGCTCAGGACTCACAGTCAGTCAACTATGACCATAATCCAAATCTAGCCTTGTCCAGCCACGAAAGCCACATTCCTATTTTACCTGAAGTCCTCATTCTAACCAAAGTTTGTCATGAGATACAGTAACAGAAAAGCATATGCCCCCTTAATTCTGCACCTCTTGTTGGTAGAACTTAGTTACAGGGGTCTCAACATCAAGAAATCACAGAATTCAAGGGGAAAAAGGATAGGAAAAGTCAAGTNGCCACATTCCTATTTTACCTGAAGTCCTCATTCTAACCAAAGTTTGTCATGAGATACAGTAACAGAAAAGCATATGCCCCCTTAATTCTGCACCTCTTGTTGGTAGAACTTAGTTACAGGGGTCTCAACATCAAGAAATCACAGAATTCAAGGGGAAAAAGGATAGGAAAAGTCAAGTCAGACAGAAGAATGAAAGTTGATGTAGACAGAAAAAAAGACATTGGATTTGAGGACCCCCAGATCATGACATGCTCCTGAGTTCCTTCTCAGGAGAGAGTGGGATTCAGGGAGGCAGAGTGGAGTAGGTCATAAAGATAGCAGTATAAGATATAGAGGGAAAAGGTAAGAACCTTTTAAATATTCCCTTTTCCTTTTAAATTAGGAAAATACTTTTGTTTCATTATATCCTTTCCTCAATGTTATTAATGTATAATTGCCTTAGGTTCAGGTATACAACATGATGCTGATGCCGGGAAAGATTGAAGGCAGGAGGAGAAGGGAACAACTGAGGATGAGATGGTTGGATGGCATCACCGACCCAATGGAGATGAATTTGTGCAAACTGTGGGAGACGGTGAAGGACAGGAAAGCCTGACGTGCTGCAGTCCATGGGGTCGCAAGAGTCGGACATGACTTAGCGAATGAATAACAATATAAAATGATGATTATATATCTTATATACCACAGTATATATAATATAGTAAACATATACATATCTCAAAATGATTACCACAGTAAGTTTAGTTAACACGCCTCACCCCACGCAGTTACAGCTGTTTTTCTTGTGAAAGGACTTTCAGGACCTGCTCTCTTAGCAACTCTCGGGATTTTCCTGGCGGATCAGATGGTAAAGAATCTGTCTGCAATGTGGGAGACCCGGGTTCGATCCCTGGGTCAGAAAGATCCCCTGCAGAAGGGAATGGCAACTAACTTAAGTATTCTTGCCTAGAGAATTCCACAGACAGAGGAGCCTGGCAGGCTACAGTCCATAGGGTCACAAAGAGTCAGACACAACTGAGAGACTTTCACTCTCAGCAGCTTTCAAATATATGATACTATAGTACTGCTAACTATAGTCACCATGCTGTACACTGCATTCCCAGGACTGATTTATCTTATAACTAAAAGCTTGTACCTTTGACCATCTCTACGCGTATCCGTACTCTCAGCCTCTGGGAACCACCAATCTGTTCTCTGTATCTATAAGTTCAGTTTTTTTAGATTTCACTTATAAATGAGATCATCCTGTATCTGTTTCTAACTTACTTCACTTGATTTTGAATATGTTACTTTTTTCCTAATTGACATAATCTAGAGGGAGAATTTTTCAGCAGGGGCATTAAAACTTTCTCTCCAGTACATCAGCAGCAACATAAAGCAACGGCTGCAGCCAAGAGCGTGGCCACAGTTAATCCAGGCCATGTGAAGCTGGACGCACCACTGGGCATGGAAGCAGCAGAAACCAGGCACGCGGTGTTTGAGCATCTGTGTGACAGAGGAATTAGCTGTGTCAGTGCTTGGACTTTTCTCTTTGAAAACTATTATTAAAGCAAAACAATCTTCGTGTAATTTAATATTCTTTCCCACAAGGAAAAAGACAACATATTCAGTTCTTCTGTTCTCACTCCCTCCTTCCAAAACCTTTTCTTTCCTTAAGAACAAAATTGCAGTCATTTTTTAAATTCTGGACCATCTGTAGGCCAATTCTGAAGTCATGCCTTAGCTACCTATCCCCAAACCTGGGTGAAGAAAGGAAAAGCACATAACTTTTTCCTTGTTTTGATATTCTGAGAACCACCCAATGGCTATAAATCAAATTTTTCCAGAAATATTCAGACTTAGGATTGGGCCCAAACTAGAAAACCTCAATTCAAAACATGAAAACTGGGAAGAATAAAAACTTTAAATTATGAGGGGGAAAATTCAAGTCACAGAGGGTTTCAAAGCGCAATCGAAACATTGCCTGTAACGGTAACACCAGCCAAAGACATTAAAGAATACTGCAGGTTTAAAGGAACAACACAGGAAACCAGTTCTCAGGGTGTTCTGACACACCCCCTGAAAGCAGCATAAAGAATGCAGCCTGGACGGAATGATGCAGGTTTCAGCAAGGACAGAACCATAGGGACAAAAATCCCTCCTCAGAATTGCTGGGTTTTTCCTCTCCACCTGAGGACAGATGGGCACATTCTGTATAAGGCTCAGGCACCATCCGTGGAACAAATACACAAAAAATACGTGAGCTGGAGCAGGAGAAAAGCTTCATGCTCCAGGAGCTGGGATGGAGGGCGAGATGGGGACCTGTTTAATGAGCACCGAGTTTCAGTCTTGCCAGATAACAAAGTTCTCAGGTTTGGTTGCTCAACAAGGTGAATACATGTAACGATCCTGAACTGCACACTTAAGGACTGAAATGGTAAATTCTGCTACGGGCATTTTACCAAATTAAAACTTTTTCATTAGCTAACTTAAGAAGCCTCATGCTCTCAAGATGTTCTCTAGGAAGCCTGCAGGAAGCTACCCGCCTTGATGTGTAACTGGCAGGCTCTCATTCAGGAGAGCGGGCATGGGACCCTGATCGCGGCTGAAGCATCTTGTCCCGGGGGCACTCACACGCTCTTCTGTGGGGGCCAGGGCCAAGCCAGGCTGGCCAGCTGAAAACCTGACAGCACCCCAGAACACAAAGCAGCAGGCCTCAGAAACGTGTAGCAAAGGCTGCCTGTCTTCCTCGCCCGTGTGGAAATGCACGCTCGGGAGAGCCGGGGAGGTGGCGGCCCCATGATCTGTAGGGAGACACCTGGTTGGAGAGGGAGCGGCTCAGTGATGTCTGGAGTCTGTCCTGCTCTGGCTGGCTGCGTCCTGGCGCGCTCAGAGCCCTGGCTACGTCCACCGCATCGGCACCCGGGGGCCGAGCCGAGGCCCTGCAGCCAGAAGCGCAGCAACCTGGGAACACTGTCAGGGAGGAGCAGACAGGGACAGGTGACGGGGCACGTGGAAGGAGCTGGTCCAAGGCCGGGTAGGGGTGCTGTTCGCAGCGCCAGGCCGGTGGGGTGGGTGGGGAG
Organism: Cephalophus harveyi; assembly: GCA_006410635.1. Taxonomy (NCBI): domain Eukaryota; kingdom Metazoa; phylum Chordata; class Mammalia; order Artiodactyla; family Bovidae; genus Cephalophus; species Cephalophus harveyi. The sequence continues at coordinate 52,866 of SJYT01042570.1, forward strand.
GGTGCTCACAAAAGCACCACCTACCAGCGTGACTCAGGGCCTCCCTAGGGACAGAGCGGAACCAGAAGTGACACGCTCACATCACCGGCTGCACCCACCTGGGCCCCACCCTGGAAGGGGCTATATTCTTTAGCAGTCCCTCTGACTGGGGTCCCTGAAGCAGCAGCAACACCCCCTGGGCACAATTCGGAAATGCATTCTGGAGCCCACCCCAGACCCAAAGAATCAGACGGCCAGCGGGGAGACAAGCCGTCTGCATCCACCAAGCCCTCTAGCATCCCTAGGCTGTGGGAACCAGTGAGCCTTCCAACAGCCGCCAGGCTCTGCTCACCAGAGAGAGGCTTGTTGTATGTTTCACATGGTAATTGAGTCAAATTGATGTCATTTTTCCTCCAAACAGAACTCGCCTGGAATGTCTCAGGTTTTCGTTCCACTCTGTGGTTGTTAAGGAAGCTAAAAACAACCAAAGCTCTGTCAAGTGGCCCCATTTTCCAGCTTGGCTGCCCAGACCCAGGGCGTCGAGTGTCAGCACCACCTGTTTCCGTCTGCAATTTGTTCTTTAAAATATTCCTGCTCCAGTGTCACCGCCACCCCCCAAGCAAAGGAAAATCAAGTCATGCATATAGAAAAGGCACTACAGCACATTTGGAAAACCAGCCAGATTTTTAAATCACTCAGGGCATGGGCTGCAGCTTGCTGACAGCTCAGAGATTCAGGTCTGGGCGAAGCGTCTGTCTCGACACGTAACCACACAGGTAAGCATACTTGCAATGGGAAGAGGACTGCTGGAACACACAACCCAGCGGGACCGTATCTCCCTCTCAGCCAGGAGGGAGGGATCTTTTAAGACACAACTGATCCGTGCAGCAGCCTTTCAGCTCACTCACAGCAAAGCTGAGCGCCGGGGCACCACGCCCTGCCCTCCCATCACCCACAGAAGCACCTCTCCCTCTGCCTGCCAGATGCCAGGATGACGCTACTGGCCAGCTCCTTATGTCAGGGCAATGCCCTCCCTTCTAAGTAGAGGGTCAGTCATCACAGAGGTGTCCTTAACTGCCCTGGTCACTTGCTACCATCTGGATCTGTGCGTAGCATTTTTTAAAGTTTGCACACAAATCTCACGGAGCTGTCTGCTGGGTGCTCTCAGCTGGCGCCACCACGTGAGTTCCGTGAGGATGGGAAGTGTTGTGGTCCCTGCTTCATCCCTAGAAAAGTCCCCAGCGCACATTAGGTACCCAGTAAAAATATAACTGAACGGAATTACTGAGTGTATCTCATTTTTTTATACTGATAAAATACATACAGGCTTTCCCAGGTGGTGCGGGTGGTAAAGAATCCACCTGCCAACGCGGGAGATGCAAGTGGGTTCAATCCCTGGATCAGGAAGGTTCCCTGGCAGAGGAAAGGACAACCTGCTCTAGTATTCTTACCTGGAAAATGCCTTTGACAGCGGAGCCTGGCAGGCTACAGTCCACGCGGTCGCAAAAACAGTCGGACGCGACTGAGTAACCGAGCACACACACAGCTCACACAAAATACAGATAACATAAACTTTCCGTCTTACCCATGGTTAAGTACACAGTTCAGTGGCGTTAAATGCACTGTCACTGTGCCACCGTCACTTCATCCATCTTCACAGCCTTTCTGTCTTCCCAGACTGAACCTCTCACTCATTAAACAATAACTCACTGCCCTCTCCCCTTAGTCCCGGCAACCCACCATTACTTTCCGTGTCTATGAATAAGACTGCACCAGGCACCTCTTATGAGTGGAATCATACAGAACCTGTCTTTTTGTGATTGGCTTATTTCCTTACCATAATGAGCTCAAGGTTTACCTACATCATATCATAGCATGTGGCAGAGTTTCTTCCCTTCTTAAATTTGAATCATATTCAATTATGTATGTGTCCTTATACATACACACACATTTTTGCTTATCCTTCAGTGGATATTTAGGTTGTTTCCTCCATTTGTGAATTATTTGTGAATAATGCTGCCATGAACAAATAAATATCTCTTGGAGACTCTGCTTTCATTTTGTGTATATACCCTGAAGTGGAACCACAGAATCATGTATCTTGTGCTGCTGCTGCTGCTAAGTCGCTTCAGTCGTGCCTGACTCTGTGCGATCCCATAGATGGCAGCCCACCAGGCTCCCCCGTCCCTGGGATTCTCCAGGCAAGAACACTGGAGGGGGTTGCCATTTCCTTCTCCAGTGCATGAAAGTGAAAAGTGAAAGTGAAGTCGCTCAGTGTTAGTGACCCCATGGATTGCAGCCCAGCAGGCTCCTCCATGGGATTTTCCAGGCAAGAGTACTGGAGTGGGGTGCCACTGGTATCTTGTGAGTGAACCTCTTTTATGCTCTGGCCTGTGTAGAATCTGGACACTCTGCTGGGATTTTTAAAATTTTTCTCTTTTGGCTAAGGATGCTGTTTTCATTGGGGAAACCTCCCTCACTGGGTGAGCTCTGGACAAAGGAAGGAACCTTCTTTCTACTGCAGAAATCAAAACAGGTGAAAACTCACTCTGCCTGCCACAGAAGCCTTGGCGGGGCGCTGGTAGTAGAGAGATGGTCCCAGGACACACAGTGGCTCTAGGACCACGTCCACACTCCTGCCAGAGCTCAGCCCTGCTCTCGCCTGCTGCCTGGCCTCCCTCCCTGCAGCCTCCTGCCCCTTACCTTCCCCCAATTCTGATGCTGTTGACCCAGCCTTCCTTTTGATTCTGGGCTCCTCCATACACACCTCCTAAACACAATTCCTCTTCTGCTTCAGTTAGCCCAGGGGCAGTTTCTTCTAAGTTCAGTTCAGTCACTCAGTCATGTCCGACTCTTTGCGACCCCATGGGCTGCAGCACGCCAGGCCTTCCTGTCCATCACCAACTCCCAGAGTTTTCCCAAACTCATGTCCACTGAGTCCGTGATGCTGTCCAACCATCTCATGCTCTGTCATCCCCTTCTCCTCGTGCCTTCAATCTTTCCCAGCATCAGGGTCTTTTCCAACGAGTCAGTTCTTCGCATGAAGTGGCCAAAGTATTGGAGTTTCAGCTTCAACATCAGTCCTTCCAATGAACATTCAGGGCTGATCTCCTTTAGGATGGACTGGTTGGATCTCCTTGCAGTCCAAGGGACTCTCAAGAGTCTTCTCCAACACCACAGTTCAAAAGTGTCAATTTTTTTGGTGCTCAGCTTTCTTTATAGTCCAACTCTTACATCCATACATGACTACTGAAAAAACCACAGCCTTGACTAGACGGACTTTGTTGGCCAAGTCACGTCTCTGCTTTTTAATAAGCTTAGTCTAGGTTGGCCACAACTTTCTTTCCAAGGAGCAAGCAGTTTCTTCTGCTTATAGTCAAAATCCTTGACTGAGCCAAGCTCACTCCTCTCTAGGTTACAGAGCTCCTTTCTTCTCTGTTTTAAAATGGGACCACTCTGCCTGATGCCAGGGTTGTTTTATTACCTCTTCCATGCTTCACAAGTCCTCAAAAACAACCAAAGTGGTTCTGTTCTCATCCCTTCTTCTGGTTCTCTACAGACTGACTCAACAGGACTCAGAAGTCAATTCATTCGTGGCAGCCAAGCATGCTCTCAGAACAGTTCTTGCCCACTGCACTTGTTTTATCAGCTCCATCTTGATACCTCCTCCGTGAAGGACAAGGTGTGAGCTGGGAAGAGAGATGGGGCAGAAAGGGACCACCCATAGAACAGGGTGGGAGGTGTAAATATGTAATTGTATTTATGTAGAAACACTTCCTGCCAGAGTTTAGGACACCCCATCTGTGTGATATGCTTAGAATACAAAAGACTTTCCAGAAGTAAATTAATCGAGGAATTACAAAGGGAAAGCCAGTGTTGACACAACTTCAGTGCTAAATCCTTTGCACAGGATGTTAGAAAATGGTATTAGTCACTCATTTATGAGTTCACAATGCCACAAAAATGTCTTGATTATCTACACAGGTACAAGGCGCTGGGGAAACAACAATGAAGGTACATACAGCCCTATGTTTGAGCTTATAGATGGCGCAGATGAATAGCCAGCAGGGTGGGTTTTTTAAAAATTCTGTTAAATATGCAGTATATGAAATTTACATTTTTAAGTGTATGGTTTAGCGGCATTCAGTACACTCACACTGTTGTGGAACAGTCACTATTTTCCATCTATAGAACATTTTCATCTTCTCCAGCTGAAACTCTGCAGCTATTAAACACTAACTCCCCACTCCCTGCCCCACTGTAGCCCCTGGTAACCACCACTCTGCTTTCTGACTCTGTGAATTTGACTACTCCAGGGATCTCATTTGAGTGTAATCAGACAGTGTTTGGACAGTATACTTTTGTGACTGGATTATTTCATTTAACAAAATGTTCTGAAGGTTCATCCATGTTGTAGCATGATCAGAATTTCCTTCCTTTTTTAGGCTGAATGATAATTAAGTGTATATACCATATTTTGTAAATCCCTAAAGAGATGGGACTACCAGACCATCTTACCTACCTCCTAAGAAATCTGAATGTGGGTCAAGAAGTAACAGTTAGAGCCTTACTTGGAACAAATAACTGGTTCAAAATTGAGGAAGGCTGTATAGTGTCCCCCCATTTAACTTTTTTTTTTTTTACTTTATTTTACTTTACAATACTGTATTGGTTTTGCCATACATTGACATGAATCCGCCATGGGTGTACATGAGTTCCCAATCTTGAACCCCCCTCCCACCCCATATCATCTCTCTGGATCATCCCCGTGCACCAGACCCCAAGCATCCTGTATCCTGTATCGAACATAAACTGGCAATTCGTTTCTTACATGATAGTATACATGTTCCAATGCCATTCTCTCAAATCATCCCACCCTCTTCCTCTCCCTCAGAGTCCAAAAGTCCATTCTATACATTTGTGTCTCTTTTGTTGTCTCGCATACAGGGTTATCATTACCATCTTTCTAAATTCCATATATATGTGTTAGTATACTGTATTGGTGTTTTTCTTTCTCCAAAGAGGACATACGGGTGGCTAACAAGCACATGAAAAGATGCTCAACATCACTCATTATCAGAGAAATGCAAATCAAGACCACAATGAGGTACCATTTCACACCAGTCAGAATGGATGTGAGCCAAAAGTCTACAAGCAATAAATGCTGGAGAGGGTGTGGAGAAAAGGGAACCCTCTTCCACTGCTGGTGGGAATGCAAACTAGTACAGCCACTATGGAGAACAGTGTGGAGATTCCTTTAAAAATTGCAAATAGAACTGCCTTATGACCCAGCAATCCCACTGCTGGGCATACACACCAAGGAAACCAGAATTGAAAGAGACACGTGTACCCCAATGTTCATTGCAGCACTGTTTATAATAGCCAGGACATGGAAGCAACCTAGATGTCCATCAGCAGATGAATGGATAAGAAAGCTGTGGTACATATACACAATGAAGTATTACTCAGCCATTAAAAAGAATACATTTGAATCAGTTCTAATGAGGTGGATGAATCTGGAGCCGATTATACAGAGTGAAGTAAGCCCAAAAGAAAAACACCAATACAGTATACTAACACATATATATGGAATTTAGAAAGATGGTAATGATAACCCTGTATGCGAGACAACAAAAGAGACACAAATGTATAGAATGGACTTTTGGACTCTGAGGGAGAGGAAGAGGGTGGGATGATTTGAGAGAATGGCATTGGAACATGTATACTATCATGTAAGAAACGAATCGCCAGTCTATGTTCGATGCAGGATACAGGATGCTTGGGGCTGGTGCACAAGTACAGCCACTATGGAGAACGGTGTGGAGATTCCTTTAAAAATTGCAAATAGAACTGCCTTATGACCCAGCAATCCCACTGCTGGGCATACACACCAAGGAAACCAGAATTGAAAGAGACACGTGTACCCCAATGTTCATTGCAGCACTGTTTATAATAGCCAGGACATGGAAGCAACCTAGATGTCCATCAGCAGATGAATGGATAAGAAAGCTGTGGTACATATACACAATGAAGTATTACTCAGCCATTAAAAAGAATACATTTGAATCAGTTCTAATGAGATGGATGAAACTGGAGCCGATTATACAGAGTGAAGTAAGCCAATTAACTTCTATGCAGAGTACATCATGCAAAATGCTGGGCTGGATGAATCACTAATGCCAGAATCAAGAGTGCTAGGAGAAATATCAACAACTTCAGATATGCAGATGATACCACTCTAATGGCAGAAAGTGAAGAGGAACTAAAGAGCCTCTTGATGAGGGTGAAAGAGAAGAGTGAAAAAGTTGGCTTAAAACTCAACATTCAAAAAACGAAGATCATGGCATTTAGTCCCATCACTTCATGGCAAATAGGGAAAAAGTGGAAACAGTGGCAGATTTTATTCTGCGGGGGTGGGGGAGAGGGCTCCAAAATCATTGGGGATGGTGACTGCAGCCATGATATTAAAAGATGCATGCTCCTTGGAAAGAAAGCAATGATAAACCGAGACAGCATATTAAAAAGCAAAGGTGTCACTTTGCAGACAAAAGTCCGTACAGTGAAAGCTATGGTTTTTCCAGGAGTCATGTATGGATGTGAGGTTGGACATAAAGAAGACTGAACACTGGAGAATTGATACTTTTGAACTATGATACTGGAGAAGACTCTTGAGAGTCCCTTAGGCAGCAAGAAGATGAAACCAGTCTATTCTAAAGGAAATCAACCCTAAATATCCTTAGGAAGGACTGATGCTGAAGCTCTAATACTCTGACCACTTGATGCAAAGAGCTGACTCATTTGGGTGAGTCTAGGAAAAAGACCCTGAGGTTGGGAAATACTGAAGACAAAAAGAGAAGAGGGTAGCAGAGGATGAGACAGTTAGAGAGCATCACTGACTCAGTGGACATGAATTTAAGAAAACTCTGGGAGATAGGGACCTACAGCGAAGCCGGGTGTGCTGCAGTCCCTGGGGTTGCAAAGAGTTAGACGCAACTTAGCAACTGAACAACAACAACCACAGCAACCACATTTTGTCTACCTATTCATCCTTCAGTGGACACTGAATTACTTTCTCCTTTTGACTATTCTGAATAATGTTGCTATGAGTGTGGGTGTACAAGTTCATGACCTTGCTTTCATTTCTTTTTGGTTTATACTCAGAAGTGGATATTATAAATTCTATTTTCTTAAGAACTATCACACTGTTTTCCAAAGGAGTTACAGCATTTTACGGTCCCAAGAAAAGTACACAAGGCTGCCCATTTCTCCACATCCTTGTCAACACCTATTATTTTACGCTGTTTTAGTAATAGCATTTCAATGGGAGTGATGTAATATTTCACTGTGGTTTAATTTGCATTTCCCTAACGATCAGTGACACTGAATATCTTTTCATATGAATATCTTTTCATATGATATACAAATTATAAGATTTGTATATCTTCTTGGAGAATTGTCTATTTAAGTCCATTTTAAAATGAGGTTGTTTGGTTTTCATTGTTGTTGAAATCTCTGTAGATTCTGGATATTATCAGATATGTAATTTGTAAATATTTTCTCCCATTTTGTGCTCTGCGTTTTTACTTTGTTGACCATGTCCTTTGGTGTACAAAAGTTTTAAAATTTGGCAAAGACCAATTTACCTACTTACTTTTGTTGACTGTGCCTTTGGTATAACATACAAGAAATTATTACCAATGAATGTCATGAAGTTTTCTCTTTTAGGATTTTTACAGTTTTTAAGCTCTTACATTCATGTCTTTAACCCAATTTTAATTAATTTTTGTATATAATGTTAGGTAAGGGTCCAACTTCATTCTTTTGCATGAACATATCCAGCCTTGCTATTACCATCTGTTCAAAAGGCTGCCATGTTCCCACTGAATGGTCTTTGCAGTCTTGTTGAAAAGCATTTGACTACACATGTCAGTGTATATTTCTGGGCTCTGTGTTCTATCCCATCCATTGATATGTTTGTCTTCATGCCAGTATCACAGTTTTTTGAGCACTATTGTTGCTCAGTCACTAAGTCATGTCCCACTCTTTGCAACCCCACGGACTGCACCATGCCAGGCTTCCTTGTCCTTCACTATCCCACAGAGCTTGCTGAAACTCATGTCCACTGAGTCAGTGATGTCATCCAAGCATCTCATTTTCTGTTGCCCCCTTTCCTCTTGCCCTCAGTCTTTCCCAGCATCAGGGTCTTTTACAATGAGTCAGCTCTTTGCATCAGGTGACCACATTATTGTCAATTATTGACCAATTATTATCATCATCAGTCTTTCCAATAAATATTCAGGATTGATTTCCTTTACCTTTGTAGTACTTTGAAATCAGGAAATATAAGTCTTTCAACTTTTTCTTTCCAAGATTGTTTTGGCTGTTTAGGGTCTCTTGAGATACTGTGCAAATTTTAGAATGAATTTCTCAATTTCTGCAAGGAAAAATGTTGTTAGGATTTTGCTAGTGACTGCATTGAATCTGTACATTGCTTTGGGCAATATTGATATCTTACTGATAAAACTTCCAATCCATGAACATCAGTGTCTTTCCATTTACTTATGTATTATTTTCTTACATCAGTGTTTTATAGGTTTTAGTGTACAAGTTTTTCATCTCTTTGATTAATATGTAAGTATTTTATTCTTTCTCACATTTCTGCAAATGGAATTGTTTTCTTAATTTCCTTTTCAGATTGTTCAATTTTGGGTACAAAAATATCACTGTTTTGTGTATATTGGTTTAGCATCCTGCTAATTTGCTGGATTATTTTATTAGTGCTAATTTTTGTGCCTTCAGCTCAGTTCAGTTCAGTCGCTCAGTCATGTCTGACTCTTTGCAACCCCATGAACTGCAGTACGCCAGGCCTCCCTGTCCATCACCAACTCCCGGAGTTCACTCAGACTCACGTCTATTGAGTCAGTGATGCCATCCAGCCATCTCATCCTCTGTCGTCCCCTTTTCCTCCTGCCCCCAATCCCTTCCAGCATCAGAGTCTTTTCCAATGAGTCAACTCTTCGCGTGACGTGGCCAAAGTACTGGAATTTAGTACTTTATGATTTTCTATAGGGCTCACGCTATCTGTAAACAGACAATTTTACTCCTTCCTTTCCTAATTGGATGCCTTTTATTTCTTTTACTTGATTAACTGCTCTGGTTATGACTTCCAGTATTACATAGGACAGAAGTAGTAAAAGAAATCATCCTTGCCTTGTTCTTCATCTGAGAGGAAAAGCTTTCAATCTATCACCCTTGAGTATGACATTCACTAAGGGTTTTTCATATATGGCTTTTATGATGTTGAGGTACCTTCCTTTTATTCCTATTTGCTGAATTGATAGGTGAATTTTAGCAAATAGTTGTTTTTTCATCAACCAAGATGATTTTTTCCTTCCTTCTGTTAATGCGGTATATTACGTTGCTCAATTTTGTATGTTGAACCATCCTTGAATTCCAGAAATAAATCCCACTTTGTCATGGTACATGATATGATTTTGGTTTGCTAGTATCTTGTTGAGAATGTTTGCAATAATATTCAAAAGGGAAATTTTTTCCTTATTCATAAGGAACTATAGTACTCTTAGAGTGTCTTTATCCAGATTTCATTAAAGGGCAATGCTATCTTCATAGAAAAGAGAAAGCATTTTTGCCTTTTCAGTTTATTAGAAGAGTTTGAGGAGAATTAATTAACTAGTTCTCCTTTAAATGTATGGTATAATTTACCAGTTAATGCCAGGTTCATGGCTTTCCTTTGTCAGGAGATGATCGATTACTGATTTGATCTTTTTAGTTACAGGTCAACTCAGATTTTCTATGTCTTTGTGATTAAGTCTTGGTGAGCTTTGTGTTTCTAGGTATTGCCTAGTTCATCTAGGTTTAGCTAATTAGATAGTGTACATTGGCTCACTGTATTCTCTTATAACTCATTTTGGTTCTACAGAATTGACAGTCATGTCCCTGCATTCATTTCCGATTTTAGTAATTCAAGATTTTTTACTAATCAGTTTGCTGTTGTTGAGTCGTTAAGTCATGTCCAACTCTTTGTGACCCCATGGACTACAGCACACCAGGCTCCTCTGTCCTTCACTATCTTGTGGAGTTTGCTCAAATTCATTTCCATTGAGTCAGTGATGCTATATAACCATCTCATTCCCAGCATCAAGGTCTTTTTGAATGAGTTGGTTCTTTGCATAAGGTGGCCAAAATATTGGAATTTCAGCTTCAGCATGAAACTTTAGTCCTCCTAATGAATATTGATTGGTTTCCTTTAGGTTTGATCTCCTTGCAGTCCAAGGGACTTTCAAAAGTCTTCTCCAGCATCACAGTTCAAAAGCATCAACTCTTTGGCACTCAGACTTCCTTATGGTCCAGCTCTCATATCTCTATATGACTACTGGAAAAACCATAGTTTTGACTGTGCAGACCTTTGTCTGCTTTGACTACAGTGAAGAACAGGGAAGCCTGGTGTGCTGCTGTCCATGGGGCTGACAAAGAGCTGGACACAATCTGACGACTGAACAACAACAATCTTTGTTGGCAAAGTGAAGTCTCTGCTTTTTAATATGCTGCCTAGGTTTGTCATCACTTTCCTTCCAAGTAGCACGCATCTTTTGATTTCATGGCTGCAGTCACCATCTGCAGTGACTTTGGAGCCCAAGAAAATAAAATCTGTCACTGCTTCCACTTCCCCTCTTCTATTTGCCATGAAGTGATGGGACCAGATGCCATGATCATAGTTACTGAATTCACTTTTTCACTCTCCTAGTTCACCCTCATCAAGAGGCTCTTGAGTTCCTCTTCACTTTCTGCCTTTAGAGGGGTATCATCTGCATATCTGAGGTTGTTGATATTTCTCTTGGCAATCTTGATTCCAGCTTGTGATTCATCCAGCCCTGCACTTTGCATGATGTACTCTGCATGCTGCTGCTGCTAAGTCGCTTCAGTCGTGTCCGACTCTGTGCAACCCCATAGATGGGAGCCCACCAAGCTCCACCATCCCTGGGATTCTCCAGGCAAGAGCACTGGAGTGGGTTACCATTTCCTTCTCCAATGCATGAAAGTGAAAAGTGAAAGTAAAGTCACTCAGTCATGTCCAACTCTTAGCAACCCCATGGACTGTAGCCCACCAGGCTCCTCCATCCATGGGATTTTCCAGGCAAGAGTACTGGAGTGGGTTGCCATTTACTTTGCATAGAAGTTAAATAAATAGTATGTCAATATACAGTCTTGCCATACTCCTTTACCAATTTAGAACCAGTCAGTTGTTCTATGTCTGGTTCTGTTAGTTCTTGACTTGAATAGAGGTTTCTCAGGAGACAAGTAAGATGGTCTGGTATTCCCATCTATTTAAACATTTTCCATAGTTTGTTGTGATCCACACAGTCAAAGGCTTTAGTGTAGGCAATGAAGCAAAAGTAGATGTTTTTCTGGAATTACGTTGCTTTTTCTATGATTGAATGAATGTTGGCAATTGGTTTCTGGTTCCTCTGACTCTTTTAAATGCAGCTTCTACATCTGGAAGTTCCCAACTGATGTATTACTGAAGCCTAGCTCTAAGGATTTTGTGTATAACCTTGCTAGTGTGTGAAATGGGAGAAGGCAATGGCATCCCACTCCAGTACTCTTGCCTGGAAACTCCCACGGACGGAGGAGCCTGGTAGGCTTCAGACCTTGGGGTCGCTGAGTCAGACACGACTGAGCGACTTCACTTTCACTTTTCACTTTCATGCATTGGAGAAGGAAATGGCAACCCACTCCAGTGTTCTTGCCTGGAGAATCCCAGGGACGGGGGAGCCCAGTGGGCTGCAGTCTATGGGGTCACACAGAGTCGGACACGACTGAAGCGACTTAGCAGCAGCAGCAGCAGCATCAGTGTGTGAAATGAGTGCAGCTGTACAACAGTCTGAACATTCTTTGGGACTGGTATGAAAACCGACCTTTTCCAGTCTTGTGGCCACTGCTGAGTTTTCCAAATTTGCTGACATACTGAGTACAAAGCACCAACTCTTTGGCACTCAGACATCTTAGTGTTGAGGGCAACACTTTAACAACATTCTGTTTTAGGATTTTAAATCCTAAGGTGCTGAATGTAGCACTTTAACAGCATATTCTTTCAGGATTTTAAATAACTTAGCTGGAATACCATCACCTCCACTAGCTTTGTTCATAGGAAAGCTTCCTAAGGGAAGCTTTTTTTCTTTCTTTTATCACTTGACTTCACCCTCTAGGATGTCTGGCTCTAGGGGAGTGACCACAGCATTGTGGTTATCCAGTTCATTAAGACCTCTTTTGTAAAGTTCTTCTATGTATTCTTGCTATCTCTCCTCAAACTCTTCTGATTCTGTTAGGTCCTTACTGTTTCTGTCCTTTATCATGCCCATCCTTGTATGAAATATTCCCTTGATATTTCCAATTTTCTTGAAGAGATATCCAGTCTTTCCCACTCTGTTTTTTCCCTTTATTTCCTTGCATTTCTCATTTAAGAAGGCCTTCTTATCTCTACTTGCTATTCTCTGGAACTCTGCTAAAGATTTAATCAATCTAGCTAAAGTTTTATCCATTTTGTCAGTTTTTCTGAAGAATCAGTTCTTGGTTTTACTGATTTTATCTATTGTTTTTCTATTATTTATTTATTTCTGCTCTAATCTTCCCTTCCTTTTGCTAGACTTGAGTTTAGTTTGCTCTTCTAGCTCTCTTAAGATGTAAAGTTAGGTTATTAATTTGAGATCATTTTTTTTTTAAGTAAGGATTTTACAGCTATACATTTCCTTCTGAGTACTGCTTCCACTGTTTTCCATAAGTTTTGGTATGTTTCATTTTCATTTTAACTCAGCCTCATGCATTTTCTCATTTCCCTTGTGATTCTCCCTTGACCTACTGGTTGTACAAGAGTGTGTTGTTTAATTTCCACATATTTGTGAATTCTCCAATTTTCCTTCTGTTACTGATTTCTAACTTAATCCCATGTGACTAGAGAAGATATTTTGTATGATAATTTTTAAATCTGTGGAGACAATCTGTGAGCATATACAGTATATCCTGGAGTATGTCCCATGTGCATTTGAAAAAAAGGAATATCCTGCTATTGTTGGGTAGTGTTCTGTATATCTTATTAGATCTAGTTGCCTTACTGTGTTGTTCAAGTTCTCTATTTCCTCACTTATCTTCTGTCTAGTTTTCCCATTCTCTGCTAATAGTGTGTGTGTGTGTTTGAGTGTGTGTGTGTGTGTAAGGGGAGAGCTGAAGTACCTATTATTACAGAAAACTGCAGACTTGTCACTACAATTCTACAAAGTTTTTGTTTCATATATTATAATGATCTGTTATTAGGTACATAAAAACTTATAACTGTTCCATTTTCTTGCTATATTGAATCTTTTATTAGATACAAGATATTTTTGTCTCTTGTAACTTTTTCTGACTAAAGTCTATATTGTATCATATTAGTATAACCACTCCTGATCTCTACAGTTACTATCTGCATGGACTATCTTTTTTATTCTTTTTGCTTTTGATTTATTTGTGTCTTAATGTAAAGTCAGCCTCTTATACACACTGGAGCATTTCTTAGATCCATTCTACTAATCTGTCTTTAAAAAAAAAAAAACAATTTTTTATTTTGTACTGGAGTATAGCTGATTAACAAGCAACGCTGCAATAGTTTTAGGTGAATAGGAAGGGACTCAGCCATACATATACATGTATCCATTCTTCTCCAAACTCAATCTGTCTTTTGACTGGAGAATTTAACCTATAATTTAAGATAATTACTGACAAGGAGGGTCTTACTTCTGCATTTTGCTATTTGTTTTCTATGTGTTTTATAGCTTTTTTGGCCCCTCACTTCCTGCATTAGTGATTTTTTTGCATGTTTCATTTTTTATGGTGAAAATTTTAAATTCCCTTCTCATTTCCTCTTGGGTATGTTTTATAGCTATTTTCTTTGTGATTATTATGAGCATTATATTTAACATCCTAGAGTCATAGCATTCTGATTTTATACCAGCCTGAATTCAATAGTACACAGAAACTCTGCAGCAAGATGGTTTTCAAAAAGAAAAAAATATATATATGGAATTAGAAATCAAGACAAGAACCACCAAGGAAAAAGGAGACTGCTATGATAAAGAAAACAGGGGGCCTTCTCAGAGGAGTCAGCGAGGAGGGCCTCTCTAAGGGGACATTTACACGGGGACATAAAAGACAGAGGGGCCAACTCTGCATAAAGTGGGGCAAAGACCAGTCCTGACAAAGAGATGCCACAAGTCAGAGAGGAGCCCCCTGGGGTCCCTGAGAAACGGTGGCACACATGGCAGGAGGGGAGAAGGGAGTGAAGCCCGGGAGAAGCAGGTGGGCCCCGGCCACTTGGCCTGGGGGGGCGGCAGTGGGGGGAAGATTTCCACATCCGCCAGGGGGGAAGCCACAGGGCGCCTCAGAGCTCCTAGCGACAACGTCTTAATTCAAGACCCTTCTGGCCGTTCTGTAGCAAGGATCCAAGAGAGAAGACAATGGAAGTGAGGCACCCAGGAAGATACTACTGCAGTTGTCAAGATAAAAAATAATGGCGGTCAGTCCAGAGAAGGAATGGAAAGAAAGGGCAGATCTGAGATATGCAGTCTCCCTTATGACCAGGTGATACAGGGAACCCTCAGCCCAGGGTTGAGACCTAAGCCTGCGAGGCACTCACTGGCTCTGCACCCCAAACTCCCCACAAGCCTTATTTTCTTCTCATAAAATGAGGATGAGGAAATCCACCAAGGATGAGGAGGAAGTGACGTGAAATTACAAAGCGTCCATCTGGACTACTCAAGGCACCACAAACACCCTTCCTTCCTCTGAAATGTGGGCCATCAGGCTACTGATTGACATGGACCTAATTCACTACAGCTCTGTGATGCTACGAAAACTGAGCGCTTGACACCAAACCCCCACACTCTGCCAACTGTGGGTGGGCTATCACACACCCAGGCCCCACAAGCCCCCTGGCCTGACTTGGGGACAGGGACTTGTCTGGGTTTAGCTCCTGCAGTCAGAGTGGCATGTAGGAGTTGGGTCAGTCCCCTGCCCACAGAGACCCAAGTGGGAGGGTGGGGAGGTGGGGTGGGCATTGGACATCAGCACCAGATGGTGCTGGAGAGAAATCGATGGAACAAAGGCAGCAACCTCTCCGGCAGATTTCCTTCCAAATCCAAAGGAGCGAAGGAGACAAAGCTGTTTCAACCCTACACACCCACAGAAAACACGGTGCACCAGGAGAGAGAGGGCGGCTTGCCTCCCCTTCCTGCTGGCTGCACCCGGGGGCCTTGTCTAACGACAGGGCTCCTCAGTCCAGCCACCACCCTTCCCTGGCATCCCGGCTTAGAGATGATCTTACTGACTAACAGAGATCCCTTTTCTGAAACAGCTATGGGCAGGACAGACAGAATTCTTTGTATTGTTAACACTAGGGTTTGAGAAATTGAAGGACGCTGGAGGTGGTGGAGGGTGGCCTTGTTTAAAGCAAGGTACATTGTCTGAATGCAACTGGTTCTTAAATATTCTGAACAGCAACTCACAGAGCAACAGAAAGAGGTTGCCAGTGCGGAGAGTCGGTGTGAGCAGGTCGGACGCTCTGCTTCCATTTGTTTTCTGGCCTCGTCAGACCAGCCAAGAAACTCCAAGGAGCAGACGACCATAGGGCTAAGTGTCCGTGTACAAATGTCATGTGCCCTTCATCAAAGTGGCACTGCCGTTATTAGGCAGCCCTCATTAAGAAACATCTAAATCCCAAATGAATGTAGTTGGCCCAGATGTGCCCTCAGGCAGCTGGATCTGGAGCCACCAACATCAGTATCAGCACCTGAAGAGGTGTGAAGAGTGTCAAGTTGAAGGCAAGCATCGCCACCACTCAGCCCCTGTCGTTCAGTCCTTACAGCTCATAGGGAGACCAACGCTCCCACATACAACCCCTCTCCGACCTGTGATAAATAAAACAGCGGCTCTTGTCCACACGATAAAACGGTGAAAGCAAATATCAAACTAGGAGCTTTGCCTTATACTACTTTAGCTGTTGTAATGAAGGTCCATTACCTGGACTTGTGCCCTGGACAAAAAATAAATAAATGAGATGAAATTACCTACAGGTGAGAGAGCCTGGTACTGAGCCAGCCCCCGCAGGCCTCCTCTGGGCTCTGCTCCGGGCGACCGCGGCCCTGCAGCCCGTCATTAACCAGCCGCCAGGGAGGCCAGAGCACGTGCAAACGCAGAGCTCAGGGATATTTCTCAGAAATCGGGGCCAAACACCATTAAAAGCTGAAACAGGAGCAATTCCACTTCTGGGTACATACCCAAAAGAAGTGAAAGCAGGGACTCAGACTGTACACCTACGTTCACAGCAGCATTATTCAAAAGAGCCTAAAGGAGGAAGCAACCGGACATCTATCAGTAGATGAACAGACAAAATGCAGTCTGTCCATACGATGGGATATTATATAGCCAAACGGGAAGGAGATTCTGACACTTCCAAGAACACGGACCAACCTGGAGGACATCGGGCTGAGTGAAAATCAACCAGTCACAAAAGAACAAATACTGTCTGACTCCACTTAAATATGAGGTCCTTGGGATGTCAAATTCAAAATGGAAGGGTGCTGTCGGGGCTGGGGGAGGGGAGCATGGGGTGCCAGTGTCGAATGAGGACACTTTCAGTTCTGCAGGACGAAACGAATTCCAGGGATGGATGGTGACAGTGGCGGTACAGCAATGTGGATGTACCTAATGTGACAGAACTGCAGGCTTAAAGGGTGAGACAGAAACTTTTCTGGTACGTATTTATTACCATAAGTTTTAAAAATCTGGAGAAGGAAAGGAAGGAAGTAAAAAAGGGAGAGGAAGAAAAGGGTGGGGGGAGAAAGGAAAGAAGTCAATGGAATTCCTAGAGCTGATGACTTTAAAGAGGAAGGTGACCTGGAACCTCATGGTGTGCCCGTGTCCACAAATCAGCCCTGGATTGATCCCCCAGCAGGTCCACATCGCTGGGCTTTGCAGACGAGCCCGTCCTACGGGGAGGTCTGTGGGTCCAGAGGGTAACTCACCTTCAAGACTCCATGTACCACCAAAGCAGCCTCAGCCTTAGGGCATGGCCTGTCTGGGGTGGTGGCGGGGGACAGACAGATGGTGTTTCCTGCAAACTGGTATGTGTCCCCAAAGCAAGTCAGCCTGACAGAGGTTGAGATACTGGAGTCTTGACTTCACAGTGGGCAGGAACGCCGTGGGGCTCACCATCCCTGTCAGCCCAGGGTGAGGCTTACGATCAGCTGTTTCCCTGTGGCTAGTTACAGACAGGCCTGGCCTGACGGCCACAGCCCTGCCAGGGACTGCCTGTGTGACCCGGGCCACGTCTCTAGCCTCTCTGTTCCCGGCCCACCTCTAGCATCTCTCAGTCACTGTGGCACAGCCAGGGCCTGGCCCTTTCCACTTTCCATGAGCTGTATGTGCTTTTGTCACCAGGCACAAGGCCCCTGGGGCAGCTAAAGTCCCAGGGGTGGTTAAGCCCCCGCCTCGCAGCTGCTCACGCAGGGGAGCCAGCCCAAAGTGGCTCTGACGCTGCGAGCTCTGAGCTCAGAGCAGGGCTCCTGCTGTCTGGGCCTAAACCCCACACTGGTGCCCCCTCACCCGCTTCCCTCTCAAAGTCCTCCTTGACCTCGGTTCCACCTTCTTTCCTCTTCCTCCCTCAGCCAAGATCTTCTGCAATGCTGTTTCTACTTCTTCACTTCCTCATCTCATCCCAGTTTGCCCCTACCCAGCTTCCACCCCCAGCAATGCCTTAAGTGAAAGTCCAAGTGAAGTCGCTCAGTCCTGTCTGACTCTCTGCAACCCCCATGGACTGTAGTCTACTAGGCTCCTCCGTCCATGGGTTTTTCCAGGCATTTTCTTCTCCAGGGGATCTTCCCCACCCAGGGATGGAACCCAGGTCTCCCGCATTGCAAGCAGATGCTTTTAACATCGTCTGAGCCACCAGGGAACCAATCCCTAAAGCTACTCCTTTGGGGCTGGCAGCAGCATCAGGCATTGTTAACCACTCCCACACCTCTCACCTAGCTCCTTAAGGACAACCCACACTGTGTGTGTCTGCCTTCAAGCCCGGCCCTGACCCCGGCACTCCACTGTGCCTCTGTGGGCAGCTTCTCTCTCCCCGCTGTGCTCTGCTTGGCCCGGCCAAGGCCAGCCGCACCAACAGCTGCAGACACACCAGTCCACCTGTCCTCCCCAAGATGTAGCTCCTGCGGCACCCCCATGTGACCTGCCACTGCTCCCCCAATCGGGCAAGCACCCTCGCTTGGCTGAAGGGTCAGCTCTTTCATGATGCCCCCACACTTTGGGGTGATCACTCCCCAGCCTTCCACCTGGCCCCCAGTGCTCCCTGAAGAAATGCCTACTCGAGCTTCACCCATCTGTGACACCACTGCCTTCGGCAGAAAGGACTGGGTCTTTTAGGATTTATAACTGGCACCTACCACTGTGCCAGGAGATATTCAAAACTGCTTGTTAGGAGAGTGGATGGATGGTGGCGTGGGGATGCACATAAACATTCTTCCATGTCTGAAGTTTGAGGCGGGCGGCCCCTCCCCACCTACCCACCATGTGAAGGTTTCCCTCCTCTGCCCACTCATCAAACCAGAGAAGACCCAGGTTCCTTCCTTGCTTCCCTCAACTAGACAACCTCTCTTCCTTGCACACAACCAGCTCTGTTTTACACTAAAGTCCGATATTGACTCTTTGTACTAGACAGTTGTCTCCTCAGAGCAGGACTGACTGACTCAGCATGGACTCCTCTGAGCGGGGCCTTTGCCCACAGAAAGGGTCTTGGGAGGCATCTAGTGGGGAGCACGGGTGGACTCCCACTACCAGAGGACTCCCATCACCCAGCAGACTCTCATCACTGGGCAGACTCCCAGCACCGGGCGGACTCCCGTCCCCGGGCGGACTCAGGTTCTGGGTAGACTCCCGTCCCCGGGCGGACTCCGGCACTGACCCTGCACCAGCCCCGCTCAGCACTCAGGCCTCTGCCTAGGGTGCTCCCCCGCCCCTTGTGCCCCACCTGCCCAGGGGTGGCCAGTCTGTGTGTGAGCCCACTCCCGACCCAGGAGCAGACACCAGCGCCACGCGCAGAGCCCTCTCCAGGAGGAAGCAGACTCACCATGTTCATGACGGTGAGGATGAACCTCTGGGCCGCTTCAGCCCCGTGGTACTGCACCATGTCGGCGTCGGCCACCACCAGGGTCTCCACCGTGTGTTCGCTGGTCAGCCGGATGGCATTCCTCCGCTGCCGCCCGTCCCGCGATGGCCGGCCCCTCCTCGGCTTCTTCTTTTCTAGAAAACAACGGAGACATTCGTGCAGCACTTTGCTGTTTCCTCACCACAGGGAAGGGATATTAGTAAACAGTGAGTAACCCTCTGCTGACTCTTCAGATCAGTTGATTTCCAAGAAGACCTTACTTTGCTAAACAGCTAGGGTTATTATTGGGTCCCACGTCAGAACATCTGGACGCTCAAAGCTGCCATGTGAGGACTGACATACAGATTTGTCGGTGCAAACAGCTCTGACCAACATCAAAGGTTGATGTCAATAACATGCACTTTCAGAATCCGAATGTGAACAGAAAGGCAGTTCCTTAATTTGCTATTATCCCATGGACGGAGGAGCCTTGTAGGCTACAGTCCATGGGGTCGCTAAGAGTTAGACACAGCTGTGCGACTTCACTTTCACTTTTCACTTTCATGCATTGGAGAAGGAAATGGCAACCCACTCCAGTGTTCTTGCCTGGAGAATCCCAGGGATGGGGGAGCCTGGTGGGCTTCCGTCTATGGGGTTGCACAGAGTAGGACGCGACTGACGTGACTTAGCAGCAGCAGTGGCAGCATTTCCATTTTTACACCAGCCCACATGGAAGCCTTTCTTTGGGACTGGAATGAAAATCTTCTGTGTGGGCTGATATAAAAATGGAAATAATAGCTATCAAATTAAGGAACTGCCTTTCTTTCTCTCCTTGGAAGAAAAGTTATGACCAACTTAGACAGCTTATTAAAAAACAGAGACATTATTTTGCCAACAAAGGTCTGTCTAGTCAAAGCTATGATTTTTCCAGTAGTCATATATGGATGTGAGAGTTGGACTATAAAGAAAGCTGAGCACCAAAGATTGATGCTTTTGAACCGTGGTGTTGGAGAAAGCTCTTGAGAGTCCTTTGGACTACAAGGAGATCCAACCAGTCAATCCTAAAGAAATCAGTGCTGAATATTCATTGGAAGGACTGATGTTGAAGCTGAAACTCCAATACTTTGGTCACCTGATGCAAAGAACTGACTCATTGGAAAAGCCCGATGCTGAGAAAGATTGAAGGCAGGAGGAAAAGGGGACGACAGAGGATGAGATGATTGGATGGTACCACTGACTCAATGGACATGAGTTTGAGTAAATTCTGGGAGGCCTGGCGTGCTACAGTCCATGGAGTCGCAAAGAGTTGGACACAACTGAGCAACTGAACTGAACACAGAAGCCAGCTCTGCTACAACCTCTATGCAATAAACTCAGCCCATAGATGTACAAACTGGTTTCATACAGTGACTCAATCATTATAGAACCAAAGATGCACACAAAAAAGCCTGAAATATGGTTCATAGTGTATAGATAAGAACAGTCTGTGCTGCTGCTGCTGCTGCTAAGTCGCTTCAGTCGTGTCCGACTCTGTGTGACCCCATAGAGGGCAGCCCAACAGGCTCCCCCGTCCCTGGGATTCTCCAGGCAAGAACACTGGAGTGGGTTGCCATTTCCTTCTCCATTGTGTGAAAGCGAAAAGTGAAAGTGAAGTCGCTCAGTCGCTACCGACTCCTAGCGACCCCATGGACTGCAGCCTACCAGGCTCCTCCATCCATGGGATTTTCTAGGCAAGAGTACTGGAGTGGCTTGCTATTGCCTTCTCCGAAAACAGTCTGTACAGTGAGATAAACTGAAAAACAATCTACAACCACAGAGAAAGTCAATGATGGTAAAACAGTGGGCAGTCATGTAAAGCACAATTGTGAAGATTATTTAGTGATGTAGAGAGAAGCACACATAAGTCTACATATAGTTAAATCTCAGGTTGGCAAAGATTTAACACACAAGCATCTTCAGGCCCAGAAATAACAACCTTCTTTAGGAAGAACTTAACTAAAATATGAATCATGGGTGATGTGTGATCTTCATTTTCCTTTTTTCCTCTGTATTTTCCAAATTTATACAATGGAACAAGTACTTATTTATTTAAAGTATTATCCCTGAGTCTGA
This sequence comes from Cephalophus harveyi, assembly GCA_006410635.1. Classification (NCBI taxonomy): domain Eukaryota; kingdom Metazoa; phylum Chordata; class Mammalia; order Artiodactyla; family Bovidae; genus Cephalophus; species Cephalophus harveyi. Next base: position 74,152 of record SJYT01042570.1, read on the forward strand.
GAAAACCCCAGAAGTCACTTTTAAACTATAAGCAATAAAACAGAGGGCCTGGGGAGCAAAATATGTCATCTGACTTATCCCAGAAACGCAAGACAAAATGTATGACTGTCCTGTCAACAGTCATACACTGTTGACAGGACAACAGTGTATGACAGTTGTATGACAACAGTCAACCACCCCTGCAGGGTGGTTCCCTCCTCCCCAAAGCCAGGCTCCCCTCCCATGGAGACTTCCAGGCCTTAGGCAGGGTCTATTCTAAAAGAAAAGATACAGTCTCAGATGGTACTGCCTCTGCACATGGCCAGAATGAAAGAGGCCCCTGGTTGGCAATCTCTCTCTGGACCTACACTCACATTCACGGAGCCCCTCTGAATACGAGGAAGGTAGACCACGGGCAACCTCCAAATCCTGAGCTCAGCATGCTTGCCGGGCGCTCACTGCCTGGATCAGGCCAACCTATCAATCTTGGAATATGCGATAAGCCATGTCACCCTCACTTTAAAGCAGCAGAAGTGAAGGGCCACCCAAACAGGAGCTTTGCTGTAACCAGCACACCCACATTTTCCAAGGTGATGAAGAAATAAACTCTGCCGCAGCTCCTCCCTAAGCTGGGAGTTATTACCCATCTTTCCGCATCCCCAACTCATGGATTCCTCTGCAGCTACTCCCCACAGTGGCTGCTTATTTTCACCATGTCTGTGTTTTCTGGTTCCTGCATGAATACAGCTGCCTTATTAGCAGTGTCTAAAGGGAGCTCTATTTAAATTCAAATTCACGTGAACTGAAAAATATTTAATATTGCATCTTCCCTGGTGGCTCAGAGGTTTAAGTGTCTGCCTCCAATGCGGGAGACCCGGGTTTGAGCCCTGGGTCAGGAAGATCCTCTGGAGAAGGAAATGGTAACCCACTCTAGTATTCTTGCCTGGAGAATCCCATGGACGGAGAAGCCTGGTAGGCTACAGTCCACGGGGTCGCAAAGAGTCAGACTCGACTGGGCGACTTCACTTACTTACTCACTTAAAGGATGCATTAGTAATATTTCTCTGGAAGATGCTGGGCCGAAACAGGTGAGTGGTGAGTGCTTGCCTAGAAAGGTAGCCGAGCACTTCCCACCAGAGGAGCAGGTGACCCCTGGACTTTTCACACAGCAAAACACTGCTCTGGGCATCCGTCTTTCAAGTAGGACCAACAAGAACTGCCTCTCCCTCCCTGATGGACCTGGGAGCGCTAACAGATGGTGCCACAAAAGGTGTAACATTGCATGTTAACATCTGCCCAGAATACTCAGTCACAGGCAAAACACAACCGTCAGGGGCTCTGTGGTTGTTAAAGGGTTTGCAACTACAACGACTTCGTCTGCCCCTTTTGCCCCCAGCCCCGGGCCCCGTACGTGTTGTGAAGTAAACACTCACTGAATGAGTGCATGCTTGAGTGGATGGATGAATGAATGCATGGGTGAATGAGTGAGTGGAATCCCTATTTCCCACATAACAAAGCTGAAGTCAAGCACCGGGCAGGGGTGGATTTGGCCCTAGAACCCAGGCCTCACCCCACGGCTCTGACTCTCCTGCCTGTACTGCTTTGGGTGTGAAGAGGCTCCTCAGTGTCATCCGAACTTAAAACACGGGGACAGGAAAGGCCACGGAAAACTCAGCAGGAAAGGACTCTGCATGGCCTTGACTGCTGCAGGACCTGAGCGGGAGCAGCAGCCTTCTGCCTCCACGCGCACCCGACCCTCAGGTCAGAGCAGCAAGGGCCCAGAGCATGCATGCTCCTGCTGCATCTGTCCCCTCACCAACAACCGCGGACTGGGGCTGTCACACGGCAACCACAATAGGTTGGCTAGCGATCCCTCCACACATGAACTGGTGTTCACGGACGCCCTGGTGCTCCGTCCTTTCCCAAGGATGAGAAGAGGAGCCTCAAGACACAAATCAGATCCCCACAGCCAGCTGGGTTTCAGGAAATCAGAACTTTTCAGATTTCCCAAGACAGTGTGGTGTCCAGGCCGCATACTGAACACCCCTTCCAGGGACGTCTAGGACAGCAAGCCCTCATCAAAGGCAATACTCTTTCTGCAGTGGAATGAGTACATAAAGACACTCAGCAGTCAGCATCCAGAAGCCTGGATTGGGGAACAGCAGGTAAACCAGCCAGCGAGGACCTGTATTCCGTCTCCCTACACATGGAAACAGGAGGAGCAGAAGGCAGCTCACCTCCCTCCTCAATCCCTGCTCCCAGCAACCCCTCCATCAGCAAAGCTCTACAGCCATCACGCCTGATGATTCTTCCTTTCCTACAGGGAGAACAGAACCATAATCTATTTTTACCTTTAATTCCATGAACTGCATCAATATTCCCTAATAAAGTCTCAGCAATACAAGTATTCCCAGATGAGAAGCATATTGAAAAGCAAGAAGAAAAACATCAATTTCAGAATAATATGGGTGCTGAATCTAGACCTCACAGGAGAGGTCAAAATCGCGGCCAAGCAGGCAGGCAGCCACCTAGGGGCCCTCCAGGCTCACTTGGTAATCAGCTGTCTCCCTCCGCTATGGGAACGGGGGAGGCGGCCCTCACCCCACCGATGAGGACAGACCACAGCCTGTGAGGCCCCGGGTCTGTTGTCACAGACGCCGAGTTCACTCCCAAGTCCAGCCCAACAGTGTCTCTTGCCAGCACGTCGCTGGGGCTTGGTGCTGACTTGGTAGACTTTCAATCTCAGGCTTCACATTATTTTTCTTACATTTATTTTCCCTTTGCCCCAATTATCCAGTAAAGAAGAAAATTGTGTGTGTTTGTGCAAGTTACCATGAACCTTGTTTGGGACAAGATGCAGGAGAAAAGAAAGGGAAGAAACCAAAGGCATTCTAAACACTGTGCGTTTAGCATATTCAAGCCATTCAAAGAGTTTGGGGAGTGTTCAAAACGTTGAGCGAGTATATAATTTACTGTAGTTATTAGTTTCGCTCTTGGTAAAGGAAAAAATAAGCTCAGTTATAAATCGTCAAGCTCTATGTAGAATAGATACTACTTTAGTTTAACAACAACAGAGAATTTAGGTATTCACCAGGGAAAACCAGTGCATAAACTATAAAATACTTGGTGTAAGAATTCAAACAGTGGAAGTCAGCCCTGAAATTACTCAATGTCCTGCAAGGAGGATCCTTGCAGGTCTGATTCTATAACGTCATCTCCAGGGAAGACCTCAGGTTATTCCTCATGCCAAATGAGCCCTGCCAGCTGCAGAAGCAAATCAGAAGGAAAACAGACACGGTGGAAGAAATGGAGGCAGCGGCCCAAGGACACTGGGCTCTTCACATTGGGAAGACAAAGACGAGCCTCTCCCCTAGGAACTGGGTGGAAGGCATCCAACACGCTTACAGAGTCAACGAGAACATGCACACTTAACCTGAACTTGGCGTTCAAGCCGGAAACATAAACACTTCCCACACGCAGCACTCAAGGTCCAGATACAAGAATGTCCCCACCTGGGTACACTAGCGCAGTGGACAACCGGAACCCTCAGTACCGAGGAAGAGTCCAGAGCCACGTGTTCTTTCAGCTGCCCTGACCATGGGTTTTCTCCAGCTCTCTCGTGGGCAAGACGAGAACAGTCCCATCGGAAGCCCTTACACTGTGATGTGTTGCCCAGAATTCACCTGAGGCCAGAGGACAGCCACCTGTCCCTCGTTGTCATCTGGAGGCACAGCGTGGGGACCTGCACCCAAGCCCCTGAGATCTTCGTGAGCCCTGGGGAGAGGGGTCTCCTCTGGGGCTGGGAGAGGGGTCTGCACTGGCAGGACAGGCCCTGGTGCCAAGAGTGAGCACAGGGTGCCAGGAGCTCTTCACCCTGGGGGCCATGGAGGCCTACAGATGAGTGGCAAGCAGTGACAGGATTCAAAACAGGGATGCGGCTTGGGGCAGACCAGAGCATGTGCCGAGCTCAGCCACCAGCTACTTGTGGGACACTGGGCAAGCCTCAGAACCTCGCCAAGTCTACGTGACTGTCTTCAAAATCGGAATGATCACCCCCACCGCACAGGCTTGCACAGTGACTGAGACGCTTACGGAGCACTTCGTTCATTCTCCGGGATGCTGTTATTCTTCAATAAATGGCATCCTAATTGCAATGACAATTATGACTCTGGTGACAGCCAGGTCACCTAGTGGCCAAGGACAGAGTTTTAGAGACAGAATGCTTGGATTCAAATGAGGGTCCCCATTGTTCTGTCTGATCTGGGGTAAATCGTGTGCCTTCTGCTAGCCTCCAGAGAAGGCAATGGCATCCCACTCCAGTGTTCTTGCCTGGAGAATCCCAGGAATGGCAGAGCCCAATGGGCTGCCATCTGTGGGGTCGCAAAGAGTCAGACATGACTGAAGCAACTTAGCAGCAGCAGCTGCTAGCCTCAGATAACTTATCTATGAGGCAGAGGGACAACAGCTCCTCTCTCAGTGGGCTGCGATCAGGCTTAAAGGAGATCCAGGTGTAATCCCTGAGCTGAGCGCCTGGCTCACAGTACGTGCTCAATAAAGCTTAGCTCTACTGATGACAGACCACTGCTGTCCTTCATAGAGACAAATGAGGAGGGTGGGCCTGGAAGCTTCAGCCAGGGTGTCCCAGCTGGCCATGTGACCCATGCAGCTCATCTAGTGCTTCCTCTGAACACTGCTGAGGGGGAAACGAGACAGCCTTGGGAAGCCCAAAAGAGCGTCTGGCAGGAGAGTGCACACCGCCAAGGCTATGGTCAGGAGGGGCGACAGGACACAGACCCAGAGACACACCTGACCTGCAGAGAAACCTTCTGAAGTGCCAAAACTGTCCTCCCGACCCATAATTTGTGTATAGAGGGTTCTAGGTTTTAGACAAGGCTTCCCCCAGGGGATCACTTTGGTTAGAACCCTCATTTTCACACCTTATGCTTTTGGAAACAAACAGTCCCTGGGCTGTCTGAGGATGCGCTCTGGAAAGTGGTTCCTAGGGAGCACTCACTGCTTCTGAAGGCTCTCTAGATGAAGTGCATGGGCCCACGTGCACACTGGGGACACGTGAAGTCACACCTGCGAAGCCAGTGCTCTGAGGACGTGGCTCCTGCAGCTGCAGTCCCACCAGAGCGTCCAGGCTGAGCTCACTCCTCCCTGCAGACGGTTGTCAACCTCACCTCCAGACAAGACGAGCAAACGGAGACCCCCAGAAATGTGTCCAGCATCTTGCTCCTGGAGGCCACTAACCCCGCTGACTGGGAGTCCAGCCTCACAGAATAACCACTGTCCACTCTGCCCTTGAATTGGGTTCAGAGTTTCCTGAAATCAGGAGAAAAATAAAAAGTTTAAGGTAAACATGCCAGATGATCAGTTTTACACAGTCCTCCAACGGGAGAACACCATTCCTCAGGGAAAGACAGTCTTTTCCTAACACCAACTTCTCAAATTAAAATAAGACATCAGGCTTCATCTAGGGGCCACTGCACTAGCCAGCGCTTCTCACATTTCATGACAAACACGATCATGAATTTAGTTTAGCTATCTCTCTCAGGAACCTTCTATAAGAGTGGAGGACCAAAAACCACAGCACTCATCAGAGGGAATTCCAAAGAAATTCTCCTGAGCTTTCCAAGTGGGCGGCCTCAGGGATCCCTCAGTCCCGGGGGCAGTGGGAGCACTCAGAGGAGCCGCCACGGGCCCGCAGCCAACAAAGCTGGCGGGCAAGGGCAGGCGGCAGAGCCGAGGAGGGGGATGATCGGCGGTTGGAGCTAGAAAGAAGAGGGAAGGCACAGGCTTCCAGAATCAGGGGTCAGCCCGGCAGGCAGGGCCCTGGGCTCACCCAGTGTCAGGCTCACCAAGGTGCCGCGCTAACCTCCCCGCCAGGGCAGGCGGGGCTGCCGTGCAGGACACGGGGAGGGAGCCTTCTTTTCTGTACCAGCCACATCAGAAACGAACTCAAAACTGGACAACAGAAGCAACCCTGAGAACAGTGAAACCTCTCAGGCCAGGCTGAACAGGAGGCTGGAGCTCTGGGGTCTACCCCGCTTGCCAGGGAGACCCCCTGTAGCCCACGGCAGGGGGAGGACCTGAGCAGACAACCCTGAGGCTCTTGGAGTGCCCCCTCCTCCCTGAGCCCCCTGCTCCCCAGGTATCCTGAAAACTCCAAACTCCCATCCATGCTACAGTCTAACGTGCGTCTATATTAACCTTCTGGGCTAGACTGTGAGCTTAAGGACCCAAACATCACCCTCTGGACCATCCAAATTGCCAAACACGGCCTAGTGCATAGCAGAAACATTTGAGAATTATACTTGGTTGAGTGAATTAACTCCTTGAATTCCTAATTAATAACAAGATTTTCAACAAACTCTAAATGTCCTGAAATTAAATTCACGTACAGCACGACCATCACCTAAGGGGGCGGTTGTTGTTCAGTGGCTCAGTCGAGTCCGAATGTTTGTGACCCGTGGACCACAGCACACCAGGCTTCCCTATCCACTTCTTCACAGAAGGCGGGGGCAACGCTAACTGTGAGGAGCCCAGCTATGGCACCCTATGGAGCTGAGTAGAGTCTGCCCATGTTGTGGGGGCCGGGGGCAAGCTTCCTCATCTCTAACACTAGGGGATAATTACTCCACTCTCTTAGGATGGATGTGAGTCAGGTGTAACACAGGACCAGGTGTATAACTGTTACTGTTGTTCAGCCACTAAGCCATGTCTGACTCTTTGCAACCCCATGGACTGCAGCACGCCAGGCCTCCCTGTCTTTCACTATCTCCCGGAATTTGCCCAAGTTCATGTTCATTGAATCGTGATGCCATCCAACCATCTCATCCTCTGCCACCCTCTTCTTTTGCCTTCAATCTTTCCCAGCATCAGAGTCTTTTCCAATGAGTCAGCTCTTCTCATCAGGTGGCCAAAGTATCGGAGCTTCAGCATCAGTCCTTCCAATAAGTATTCAGGGTTGATTTTCTTTAGGATTGACTGGTGCGGGTATATAAGTGCACTCAAATATGCTGCTAGTTTTATTTCTATCCTTATCATTACATCACTATTACTGCTGTTAACTACTAGGGTCTAAATGCTAGATTTTAAACTTTGCATGAGTGACCCAACAAATAGTGGATGCTCGTATGCACCCTACAGGGTCTGACCAGGATCTCTAGTCTAGATGCTCACCAATCAACTTGTTGTCTTCAATATTTCTTACTAGGCAGGAGCATGAAATAATTTCTCTAAGGACATCCTTAATCATGCAACAATAAATTAGAATTGTACAAAAATAACAGTCTCAAAAGAAGTGGCTTTTAACTCCTGCTCAATATCCCAATGTAACCTCCCAACATTCCAGAGGGTGGAATATTTTAATCATCACAAGTGTGACAGAACACAAAACATGACTGTACATGAAATCAGCCATTTAAACCATGAAAAACTAATGATGTTTCATTAGAAGAGGTTTCCATAAAAGAATGGAAATCAAATGTTTCTCATTAAGATGGAAAACAGACAGTGTGAGTCCTTCTCTTTGGGGGAGATACCGACTCTTGCCCCAAGTGGGATCCTGTGTACAGACACCCCTGCCACAGCCACACAAACCCATTTTCAGGGCACCAAAGCCACCGCTGCCACAGCAACTAAATTAGTAAGATGTGTAGTTTAAACTGCATGTACAAGAGCCCACTGTCTTTTGTCTTTAATTTTTTCAAAATAAGCATGTATGCGATGTAATAAAAAACACCTTCAAGATGGGAATTGGAAACTCTGAAAATTCACTCGGGCCTGATCTTGATGCCCACGAAGGTTCCACTTAACAGAAAGGTATCCGTTTCCCGTGCACCAGTTATTTGTCCTTTTTCTCCTAGCCCTCTCTTTTGCATTCTGCTCTGGGGTGGTGGTGGTTGTTATTCAGTTGCTTAGTTGTTCTTACTCTTCACTACCCCATGGACTACAGCATGCCAGGCTTCCCTGTCCTTCACTGTCTCTTGGAGTCTGCTCAAACTCATGTCCATTGAGTCAGTGATGCCATGCTACCATCCCATCCTCTGTCGTCCCCTTCTCCTCTTACCCTCAATCTTCCCCAGCATCAGGGTCTTTTCCAATGAGTCAGCTCTTCGCATCAGGTGGCCAAAGTATTGGAGCTTCAGCTTCAGCATCAGTCCTTCCAATGAACATTCAGGATTGATTTCCTTTAGGACTGACTGGTTTGATCTCCTTGCAGTTCAAAGGACTCTCAAGAGTCTTCTCTAGCACCACAATTCAAAAACATCAATTCTTCAGCACTCAGCCTTCTTTATGGTCCAAGTTTTATTGGTATTCATATGTGATACAATTTAACTGTTGAACATGCACAGTTCAATGGGTTTAGTATATTCTCAGAGTTATGCAACCATCACCATCATCAATTGCAGAGGACCTGCAAACCATTTCCTGGACTCCCTTGCCGGCTGGGTGTGCTGGAGGAAGACAGGAAGGTAGGAGATAGGGAGAAGGGACCCCTGTGTTTCAGCACAGGGTAACAACTGTTCCAGCAGTGGCGGGCAGCTGCGGGTCCAGCCTCTAGCTCCTGGGGATCTCCCAGCCCAGCTTCCTCATCTCCCTCAGAGGTACATCCACAGGGACACCAACGTGGCTGTCAGTCCTTAATCTACTTTCTGCATTTCATTCAAGCTTCGAGGACTCCTCCCAGGTTCATGGAAATAGTAAGGATGTGCACTTTCACATGGCAGAGCACTGCCAGGGACGGGAATGCTGCCCTTCACCCTGAGTCATCTTTAAGAAAAGCCAGTCAGTGGGGCCCCATGAAGGAAATGTACGCATCACTGTGTGCCAAGATTTCTCGACAACCTATCTCTGCCACATCCAAAGGCCTGGTGACAGCGCCTCGCAGATTCAGTCATCGTGAAGAAAGCACTGGAGGAGGAAACACCAACAGCTAGTCTAGTTTTTAAGTTCACACACACACAGACTTACAAAACAACATGCTTCCCAAGAAAACTGTCAGATCCAAAAAATTATTTTCTAAGCACTTTTTTTCCTTCAACCAAAGGGTCTTCTTATTTAAAAAAAATAACAAAACAGCAAAAAATCTGGAATGATGGGTCCACAGCTGAAGATGAGCTCCCAGCCAGGTGAACTTTTGGCAGTTGCGTAAATCCAACATCCTTGAAAAATAATGGCCTTCTCTTTCTCTCTCTTTTTTTTTTTTTTTTTTGGAATAAGGAAAAAAATTAGTTTTGCTCTCCAAGTATGAATTCTTTAAATAACTTCCCCCAAGGCCAAGTCATTTTTATAAAAGGCATATTTTTTCATGTAAATTCCTTATAAAGAAAGGTGGAAAATAAAGATTTTTTCGTGGTTAAGATCTTGAATGAAGGACTGATCAACCTTGGAGTTCAAAATCAGTTCCATCACTCGGCAGGAGGTGTCCCCCTCCCCCACCCCAACCCCCAGCCTGGGAGGCAGCAGGGCTGGGGTAAGAAAGCTGAACTGGCCCTGCCAGACCTTTCCACTCACGATTAGAGCCACGTGGGCACCATGTAGCCAGGCACCACTGTCTGTGGGTGAGGTTCATTCAGTCAATAAATATTGAATTGTGAACCTACTGTGCAAGGCAATGTAAGTGATCACCAGAAGGAATAAACATTAACTAAAAGAACACATAATAAAAATCATAAATACAACAAATGTTTGCAAAGTAAGAATAATGCTATGAAAAGATAAAAGGAGGGGGTTCCAATTTAGATTCCATCAGGAAGTGACACCCAGGCCAAGATTAGAAGGATAAGCAAGAGTTAATCAGGGTGGGTGAGAAGAGAGGAGATGGGAGCAGTCCAGGCAATGGAAACAGCAGGTGCACAGGCCCTGGGGACAGAAGCAAGTACAGAGCAAGAGAGAATGTGGCTGGCAGAGAGGCTGGGCGGCAGGACAGAGGCACACTTGGAGGGTCACATGCAATATGCTCGGGGTTTTCTTCCTTATCCCTGGAACAGTGGGGAGTCACCAGGGCTCAGGTTTCCAATGTGTCACTGGGTATAACAGCTTCCAGGAGGACATGGAAGCTGGACACCAGTTGGATGATTGCTACAGGAGCACAGGTAAACAGGGACCACAGCTGGACAAGCGGGGGCAGATAGATTCAAAGAGGTATTGGGTTGGCCAAAAAGTTCGTTCTTTTTTTTTTTTTTTTTTTGTGCATAAGATGTTACAGAAAAGTCCCAACAAATTTTCTGGCCAACCCAATACTTAGAAGGTGAGGTCAAGAATACTGGGGATATCAAGGTACCAGGTGAAGACGATTATCAAAAATAACCCCTGGTTTGTATGGTTGTACTAATCATTGAATAAGGGACCCCTATAACAGGGCCAGATGTGGGGAAAAAAGCACTGCAAGTTTTGGCCATTAAGTTTCAGGTGCTTTTAAAGCACTCAAGTGCAGAGGTCAAGTTGAATGTGGAGTGTGCGGACTTGGCGCTCAAAGGCAAAGGTGAGATCAGAGACAGGCATTCAGGAAACAACAATCCCAGACCAATCCTCCCAGACCTCAAAACTGCATGACTGGGTAGAAGAGATGACACCAACTGCAGAGGGGCAATGCAAGGAAAACAGTCACAGGAGCGGAGGGAACAGCATGAAGAGGAAGGGCTGCTCGGCTCCTCCTGCCCAGGAGGGCCAGGCGGGGACCCTGGGAGTCGTTACGGGGGTGCTCCTGACGGAGGACCGGGGGGCTGAAGCCAGGGAAGGGAAAAGTGAGAGAAGGGAACTGCAGACTTTAGGGGAGGAGAGAAACAAGAATACTGCCAGAAAGTACTAGAATTGAGAGGAGCTTCCCTTGAGACGGAAAAAATGCACAGATCCAATGAGGAAAACCTGGCCTGTGGCGGAGGGCCACCTCCACTCGGTTTCTGCCTTGCTCCCTGTCCAGCCACAGGCTGCATCCACAAGAACAAGGCTTCCAGCGTACCCGCCTCACGCCAACCGAGGAAAGACGCGACTGTTCACAGGCACGCGTCACACCATAGCCTTGCACTAGTTAAGCAAGATTAACTCTTGCTTATCCTTCTAATCTTGGCCTGTGTGAATCCACGCTGGGTGCTCCGCTCAGGGAGGGAGAGAAGCATACAGAACCTCAACAGTCCTATAAACCCCACACAGATGAAAAGAATCGTCAAGGAAACAGCCCAGACTTCTAGGGAAAGTGGGCTTCCAACTGGAAGGAGAGGAGGAAGAAAGGCACATTTTATCGGAAAATGACAGAGGGGTACAAACAGAAAAAAGCAGCAAGGCAAACGCAAGGGAGCACCGTCTAAGAAGAGACGCTGGGCCTATTGCAATAAGAATGCTTCAAGCTGGCTGTTGCCAAGGTCCCAGAAGCTAAGGCAGATGGCTGCGATTCACATCAGTCCAAAACCTTGTCTCAATCCCTATCAAATATTAAATGTTCTCATGGAAGATACTGTATTAGTCAGCTAGGACTGCCGTGACAGAGTGACACAGACTGGGTGGCTTAAACTACAGACAGTTATCTTCGCAGTTTTAGAGACTAGAAGCCAAGACTGAGGGGTCAGCAGGGTCAGGGTTTCTTCTGAGGCCTCTCTTCCTGATTTGCAGATGGCCGTCTTATCTCTTCATTTTCACAGGTCTTCCCTCTGTATCCATCCAAGTCCTCTTCTTATAAGGACTCTCTAATGACCCCATCTAACTCGATCACTTCCTTAAAGGCCCTATTTCCAGACAGTGTCATAGTCTGAGGTGCCAGGGGTTCAGTTCTGTTCAGTTCAGTCACTCAGTCGTGTCTGACTCTTTGCACCCCATGGACCACAGCACACCAGGCCTCCCTGTCCATCACCAATTCCCGAAGCTTACTCAAACTCATGTCCATTGAGTCGGTGATGCCATCAACCATCTCATCCTCTGTCATCCCCTTCTCCTCCTGCCCTCAATCTTTCTCAGCATCAGGGTCTTTACAAATGAGTCAGTTCTTCGTATCAGATGGCCAAAGTATTAGAGTTTCAGCTTCAACATCAGTCCTTCCAATAAACATTCAGGACTGATTTCCTTTAAGATGGACTGGTTGGATCTCCTGCAGTCCAAGGGACTCTCAAGAGTCTTCTCCAACACCACAGTTCAAAAGCATCAATTCTTCGGTGCTCAGCTTTCTTTATAGTCCAACTCTCACATCCATACATGACTACTGCTTAGACTAGACGGACCTTTGTTGGCCAGGGGTTAGGACTTCAATATGAAGATTTGGGGTGACACATTTCAGCCCATTAACAGATGACCATCTTCTTTCCTGCCTTAAGCACTGTGGACTGCGCAGGTCACTTTCACATGAGTTGGAGTGCATATATTTACGTGATCAGGACAGTCAGGACAACATGTGAGTCTCAGAAAGGACAATCATCTCAGAGGTCCATCGAGATACATTTGGCAAATTCAAGAAAACAAATGCAAATGCTTTGGAGTTATCATGCTTCTCCCACCACTTTCCAGTTAAGTCTGTTGCTGAAAGATGACACTAGCTTACTGGAGCTCAATGGCTTTACCCTCCAAATTGATGGAAGAGGAAAAAAAAGGACATCCCCCAAACACACAGCTTGGGGGAAGAATAATTAACATGCTCATATTTTAGCCAGAACAAGACAGGATGGACAAAAGCCTAAAAAGAAATCGACTTATCTTCTGCACCTGGAATCCTTCACAGGGATCCTGGGCATTGTTTCTTTTGACAGATGGTCTTTCATCTTTGACAAATAAGTACAAGAAACTTTAGACAGCCCAGATATTTCTCCACCTTTGCGAGGAGGGCAGGCCACTCTCTGGACCAGGAACTCTACTTCCGTGCTTTAACACAAAACTAAAATATAGATAAAGGCTTCTTCCTCCCACTCCCTCCCCTGATTATGCAGTAGTGCTCAGCACAGGCCTCAGGTGGCCTGGACATGTCCCCAGGGATGTGGGCTTTAAGGTGGGAACTGCCCTTTCCACCCGTTTATCCCATGGTGAGCAGGGTACCTGGTACACTATTTTTGAATGCATTAATGAAAGAGGATGAAGCTCATAAACAACGAACAAAAGGATCAAAAAAACCCTTTGCCTTCTTTTTAGAAGCTTAGGGAAAAAAAATTTCTGGTTTTGTCTTGGATGTCAGTAGTTCTTCCAAAAACATTAATCACATATTTCCAAAGCCATTAATAATCATATATCCTTCACTCCTCCAAAGGCCCCTTGACTCTCACAGAAGCCCTGGATGTACCCTACTCATGGAGAGAGAGTTCAAATAACCCACCAGCAGACCTAGAGGTGTGAAAACAAGTCAAGTCTTCCATTTTTGGCCTAGACCCAATAATCAGACCACTTAACATGCCAGCAAATTTGGAAAACTCAGCAGTGGCCACAGGACTGGAAAAGGTCAGTTTTCACTCCAATCCCAAAGAAAGGCAATGCCAAAGAATGCACAAACTACCACACAACTGCACTCATCTCACACGCTAGTAAAGTGATGCTTAAAATTCTTCAAGCCAGGCTTCACCAATATGTGAATTGTGAACTTCCAGGTGTTCAAATTGGTTTTAGAAAAGGCATCAGAGCCAGAGATCAAATTGCTGACATCCGCTGGATCATGGAAAAAGCAAGAGAGTTTCAGAAAAACATCTATTTCTGCTTTATTGACTATCCCAAAGCCTTTGACCGTGTGAATCACAATAAACTGTGGAAAACTCTTCAAGAGATGGGAATACCAGACCACCTGACCTGCCTCTTGAGAAATCTGTATGCAGGTCAGGAAGCAACAGTTAGAACTGGACATGGAACAACAGACTGGTTCCAAACAGGAAAAGAAGTATGTCAAGGCTGTATATTGTCACCCTGCTTCTTTAACTTATACGCAGAGTACATCACAAGAAATGCAGGGCTGGAGGACGCACAAGCTGGAATCAAGATTGCCGGGAGAAATATCAATAACCTCAGATATGCAGATGACATCACCCTATGGCAGAAAGTGAAGAACTAAAGAGCCTCTTGATGAAAGTGAAAGAAGAGAGTGAAAAAGTTGGCTTAAAGCTCAACATTCAGAAAACGAAGATCATGGCATCCGGTCCCATCACTTTGTGGGAAATAGATGGGGAAACAGTGGCTGAATTGGGTTTGGGTGGACTCTGGGAGTTGGTGATGGACAGGGAGGCCTAGAGTGCTATGGTTCATGGAGTCGCAAGGATTCAGGCACAACTGAACGACTGAACTGACTGACTGACAGTAATCAGACTATGACTCTTTCCCAAAGAACCACCTTCCCAAATGCCAAGGATGCTTCAGGGTCAAAGAACCTGCCCAGAAAGGCACTTTACTTAAGTCACCAGGCCACATTTTTCTTTTCCTTGGAGCACTTACTGCAATTTGAAATTATTGAACTGTTCTGTGTTTAATAACAGTCTCTTCTACTCTATAGGAAGCTCAATAAGAATAGGAATCATCGCAGTTTATGCATTGTTCCATACCTACTGCCTGCCACATAGTAAGTGCTTTGTAAATAGTTTTAAAATAAGTGAGAGAGTAAATGAAATAATATTGGGCTTTTGTACTAACGTTATTTCCAAATACCTGTTGAATCATAGAAAAAGCAAGAGAGTTCCAGAAAAACATCTACTTCTGCTTCATTGACAACGAAAAAGCCTTTGACTGTGTGGATCACAAAAAACTGTGGGAAATTCTTAAAGAGATGAGAGTGCCAGACAGCCTTACTTGCCTCCTGAGAAACCTGTATGCAGGTCAGGAAGCAACAGCTAGAAACAGGCAGGAAACAACAGACGGGTTCAAAACTGGAAAAGCAGTATGTCAAGGCTGGATACTGTCACTCCGCTTATTTAACTTGTATGCAGAGTACATCATGCAAAATACTGGGCTGAGTGAATCACAAGCTAGAATCAAGATTGCTAGGAGAAATATCAATAACCTCAGATATGCAGATGACACCACCTTAATAGCAGAAAGAAAAGAAGAACTAAAGAGCCTCTTGATGAAAGTGAAAGAGGAGAGTGAAAAGGCTGGCTTAAAACTCAACATTCAAAAAAACGAAGATCATGGCATCTGGTCCCATCACTTCCTGGCAAATAGATGGGAAAAAAAAAAAAATGCAAGCAGTGACAGACTGTATTTTCTTGGGCTCCAAAATCACTGCATATGGTTACTGCAGCCATACAATTAAAAGACGTGTGCTCCTTGGGAGGTATGACAAGCCTAGACAGTGCATTAAAAAGCAGAAACATCACTTTGCCAACAGAGATCTGTATAGTCAAAGCTGTCATTTTTCCAGTAGTCATGTATGGATGTGAGAGTTGGACTATAAAGAAGGCTGGGTGCCGAAGAATTGATGCTTTTGAACTGTGGTGTTGGAGAATACTTTTGAGAGTTCCTTGGACAGGAAGGAGATCCAACCAGTCCATCCTAAAGGAAATCAACCCTGAATATTCATTGGAAGGACTGATGCTGAAGTTGAATCTCCAATACTTGGCCACCTGATGTGAAGAGGTGACTCACTGGAAAAGACCCTGATGCTGGGAAAGATTGAGGGTAGGAGGAGAAGGGGGCAATGGAGGACGAGATGGATGGATGGCATCATTGAAGAAATGGACATGAGTGTAAGCCAACTTCAGGAGATAGTGATGGACAGCGAATACTGTCATGTGGCAGTCCATGGGGTCACAAAGAATTGGACACAACTTAGTGACTGAACAAATCAAATCAAAACTACTATGATAGGCTTCCCAGGTGGCACTGTGTGAAAGTCGCTCAGTTGCATCTGACTCTGCGACCCCATTGACTATCTAGACCATGGAATTCTCCAGGCTAGAATACTGGAGTGGGTAACTTTCCCTTCTCCGGGGATCTTCCCAACCCAGGGATCAAACCCAGGTTGCCCACATTGCAGGCAGATTCTTTACCAGCTGATCCATAGGGTCCATAGGGGAAGCCAAAGAATACTGGAGTGGGTAGCCTATCTCTTCTCCAGCAGATCTTCCCGGGTGGCATTAGTGGTAAAGAATCTATCTGCCAATGCAGGAGATATGAGTTCAGTCCCTGGGTCAGGAAGATCCCCTGAAGAAGGAAATGGCAATCCACTCCAGTGATCTAGCCTGGAAAATCTCATGGACAGAGGAGCCTGGCTGGCTACATTCCATGGGTTCACTAAGAGTCAGACAGGAATGAACGACCACGTGCACACACACACACTACTATGATAAATATGTTCTTGATTTTATTACCTTTTAATTGTATTTGATGTTTAAATCTTTACTCATGCTTGTACAATCTTTTTCATGTCATTTCTGAGTCTTTGCCACTGAACAGATGGTTTTAATGCCTTTATTACAAAAATGATAATTTCTGATCTTCTGTCATGTTTTTAGTTCCATTTTCTCTTAATTACCAAGTGAGCTATCTTTTCCTGAGTTTGTCATCTCTAGTACTGAGAAGGCAATTGTACAATAAGCTATCTTTACAATCTTATGAAACATTCTTTTGGTGTCAAGAACATAATAGAACTTTGTCTTCCCCTTTGTACAGAGAAGAATTTAGGATCCCTTTTTTTCTTCCAGATCCTTTTCCATTTTTCTGATTTTTAAATATTTCTTAAATTTAAGGTATAGAATGTTAATAAAGTACTTTATATTTTACATCTTTCCTTACTTTTTACAACAGTTTTATTGAGATATGATTCATATACAGTTCACCCACTTTAAGTATATAGTAGCTTTTAGTATAGTCTCAGAGTTACACAATTGTCATGACAGAAATAGACCACTTTTATTACCCAAAATGAAACTTTATACCCATTAGCAACCACTTCCCATTTCCCTCTGCCCTCCACCACTGCCACCCTAGGAAATCACTAATTACTTTCTGTCTCCATAGGTTTACCTATTCTTAATACTTCATATAAATACAATAATTAATATGTGGTCTTTTGTGTCTAGCATATTTCACTTATGAACATATTCTCAAGGTTCATCCATCTAGCATGTATCAGTACTTCATCTCTTTTTATGGCCAAATAAGACTTCATTGTGATCCACATAGTCAAAGGCTTTGGCATAGTCAATAAAGCAGAAGTAGATGTTTTTCTAGAACTCTCTTGCATTTCTGATGATCCAACAGATGTTAGTAATTTGATCTCTGGTTCCTCTGCCTTTTTTAAATCCAGCTTAAACATCAGGAAGTTCACGGTTCACGTACTGTTGAAGTCTGGCTTGGAGAATTTTGAGCATTACTTTACTAGCATGTGAGATGAGTGCAATTGCGCAACAGTTTGAGCATTCTTTGGCATTGCCTTTCTTTGGAATTGGAATGAAAACTGACCTTTTCCAGTCCTGCAGCCACTGATGAGTTTTCCAAATTTGCTGGCATATTGAGTGCAGAGCTTTCACAGCATCATCTTTTAGGATTTGAAATAGCTCAACTGGAATTCCATCACCTCCACTAGCTTTGTTCATAGTGATGTTTCCTAAGGCCCGCTTGACTTTGCATTCCAGGAAGTCTGGCTCTAGGTGGGGATCACACCACCATGATTATCTGGGTCGTGAAGATCTTTTTTGTACAGTTCTTCTGTGTATTCTTGCCACCTCTTCTTAATATCTTCTGCTTCTGTTAGGTCCATACCATTTCTGTCCTTTATTGTGCCCATCTTTGCATGAAAAGTTTCCTTGGTATCTCTAATTTTCCTGAAGAGATCTCTAGTCTTTCCCATTTTATTGTTTTCCTCTATTTCTTTGTACTGATCACTGTATGCATGTTAAGAAGCAACAGTTAGAACTGGACATGGAACTAACAGAAGCAGAATCAGGAAAGGAGTATGTCAAGGCTGTATAGTGTCACCCTGCTTATTTAACTTCTTATGCAGAGTAAATCATGCAAAATGCCAGGCTAGATGAAGCACAAGCTGGAATCAAGATTGCCAGGAGAAATAGCAATACCTCAGATACGCAGATGACACCACCTTTATAGCAGAAAACAAGAACTAAAGAGCCTCTTGATGAAAGTGAAAGAGCAGAATGAAAAAGTTGGCTTAAAACTCGACATTCAGAAAACTAAGATCATGGTATCTGGTCCCATCACTTCATGGCAAATAGATGAGGTAACAGTGACAGACTTTATTTTGGGGGGCTCCAAAATCACTTCAGATGGTGATTGCAGCCATGCAATTAAAAGACGCTTGCTCCTTGGAAGAAAAGTTATGACCGACTTAGACAGCTTAATAAAAAGCAGAGACATTACTTTGCCAACAATGGTCCATCTAGTCAAAGTTATGATTTTTCCAGTAGTCATGCATGGACGTGAGAATTGGGCTATTAAGAAAGCTGAGTGCCGAAGAATCGATGCTTTTGAACTGTGGTGGTGAAGACTCTTGAGAGTCCCTCAGACTGCAAGGAGATCCAACCAGTCCATCATAAAGGAAATCAGTCCTGAGCATTCATTGGAAGGACTGATGCTGAAGCTGAAGCTCCAATACTTTGGCCACCTGATGTGAAGAGCTGACTCATTTGAAAAGACCGTGATGCTGGGAAAGATTGAGGGTAGGAGGAGAAGGGAGCAACAGCAGATGAGATGGAAGGATGGCTTCATCAAAGAAATGGACATGAGTGTGAGCCAACTTCAGGAGATAGTGATGGACAGGGAATACTGGCGTGTGGCAGTCCATGGGGTCGCAAAGAGTTGGACACAACTTAGTGACTGAACTGAACTGAATTGCAGACTTCACGGAATACTACTTTGTTTTCTGTTCATCAGTTGAGAGACATTTGAGTTTTTTCATATTTTGGCTACTGTGAATAACACTGCCATGAACATTCATGTTAAAGTTATTATGTGAACAAATGCTTTAATTTGCCTGGGGTATATACCTTGGAGTAGAATTGTTGGTCATTTATTAACCCTTTGCTTAAACTTTTGAGGAACTGCCAACCTGTTTTCTCAAAGTGCCTGCACCATTTTTATTCCCAGCAGTAGCACATGAAGGTTCCAATTTCTCTGCTTTTCCATCAACATTTGTTATTGCCCATCTTTTTACTGTAACCATCCAAGTGGGTATGAAGTGGTATCTCACTGTGGTTCTGATTTGCATTTTCCTGGTACCTAATAATGCTGAGCATCTTTTCACGTGGTTATTGGTCATTTGTATATATTCTTCAGAGAACCATCTTATTAAGTCTTCTGCCTATTTTTCAACTGAGGTATCTTTTTATAACTGAATTATAGAATATATCCCAGATACAAGTCCCTTATCAGCTACATAATTTGGAGAAATTCTCTTCTATCATGTAAGTTATCTTTTCATTTTCTTGATGGTATCCTTTGGAGCACAAAAAGTTTTAATTGTGATGAAGTCAAATGCATCTTTATTTCCTTTGGTTATTTGTGTGTTTGGTAGTACATCTAAGAAATCATCACCTAATCCAAGGTCACAAAGACTCATTCCTATATTTTCTTCTAAGACCATGATAGCTTTAAATTCAGGTCTTTGATCTTCCAGTAACTTTTTATTATTGCTTTCCATTTGTAACTGTATTTGCATCAATTAGTTAAGACTTAATACTATGGTAAACCAGTTTCAATCAGCAACATCAACTTCTTATATCAAGACCTCCCAATTCCTAATCTCTTAATTTTGTTTCAGCTCAGAATCAACTGCAATTATATTGATTTCTTCTTTTTATGTTCTAGAATCATGTTCCCCTAGGAATTATGTTCTTCTAGGAAGAAATTCTACCTAGAAGAAGGACAAGTAGGGTGGATAGTTTCTAAGAGCATCAGGTGCCCTCACATGTGAACAACAAATTGTCTGAGTGTCAAATTCTTGGAGCACAATCACTTCCTATCCCAACACTGCAACCCTAGCTCTACTGTGTTCCAGGATTTAGTATCATGGACAACTCAGAACTGCCAAATTTTTGTTTCTTTTGAGTAACCCATTTTGCCTTCTTAAATATTGCTATAACTTTTCTTATTATTGTAACTCAGAAATTCTTCCAGAATAGATAGCTGTTGGGTCTAGATATATGAATTTTGATCAAAACACAGTAAGCCTTTTACTAAGTAAACTCAAAACTTTACTGGGGGGCATTTTCTCTATGCTCCCCAGTAAGTCCTTGTTGCTTATCTATTTTATGCGATTCATGGGGTCGCAAAGAGTCGGACACAACTGAGCGACTGAACTGAACTGAATGTATATATGTTAATCTCATAATTTATCCCTCCCACTTTTCCCCTTTGGTAACCATAAGTTTATTTTCTGTCTGTGAGTCTGTTTCTGTTTTGCAAATAAATTCATTCATAATATTTTTAGATTCCATCATACAGTATTTGTCTCTCTATCCATCCATGTTGCTGCAAATGGCAGCATTTCATTCTTTATGGATAAGGAATAATCCAGGTTCTTTATCCATTCATCTGTGGATGGACACTTAGGTTGCTTCCATGTCTTGGCTATTGTAAATAGCACTGCTGTGAAAACTGGGTACATGCATCTTTCAAATTGAGAGTTTTCACCTTTTCTGGTTATATGTCTAGGCGTGGGATCACTGGATCATATGATCGTCCTGTATGTAGCTTTATAAGGAACCTCCATACTGTTTTCCAAAGTAAAGCCCTGTCTTCTTACATCCCATTAGGATACCAGTTTTCTAAAATTTATCATTCCTGAAATAAATCCTTTCCATAGATATGCTTTTTTCTGCATAGCCTTTCCCTGATAGGCTGCAGTACTTGTATTGAGATCCTCAGACAGGTTTTCTCTGCACACTCAAACTGCACTCAGGAGAGGTCTATCTAAAGCCAGAGCCAAGACTTGGATGACCAGGTCTCCCTTGATCACAGCAGTCAGCATCCCATCTCAGAGCTGCTGCTAGAGGGCAGGCGGACAAGCACAGTCTCCAGTAGGCATCTATGCAGTCAGCTCTGCCAGGCTATGGTGGGACGCTGCGCCTCCCCAGGGAGCAATACTGTACATTCTGAACCAACGGGACACTTAACTGTGGATCCACAGGCCTCATTCTGTCCACAGGGCAATGCTAGATGCAAAGCGCCAGCGACACAAGCTCGGCCACAGAGCCGCCCTGGAGTTAGCTGCAGAACGGCCGTAAAACGGCAGCCAATGCCAAAGCCAGAGGGACAGCCAGCCATTTTCCTAAGTAGATAAATCTTCTGAAATTCAAAGCCAAGGACAAACAAGAGATGGAAAAATATTTTTTCTGGCTCTCCTGCAGTGGGGCAGGATTTGGCCACTCTGAAAAGGCCACTGACTACCCTTACCAATCCAGGCCCAAGTCCTCACCAATTTTGATAACGGACTACCCATTTCCTTCATTTTTCTAAATGTGTTTTTGCCTTTTTCTATCTTCATGCAGGTTTTAGTGGAAGGACTGTTTGACAGTTTCAGGGTGAAATCCAAGGCTGTGCTGCAAGCATGCTTTGCAGTGCCCACAGTGCCTCTGCCATTTCAAAGATTCATAAGAGGGCATTGCTATGGCCTCCTAGTCTGAATGTGTCATCATATTCTGGGTGATTTATTTAAATGTGTTGCCACTGTATGGTCTCCTATAACAAACTCATTTGAACTATTGCACAATTGCACTCATCTCACACACTAGTAAAGTAATGCTCAAAATTCTCCAAGCCAGGCTTCAGCAATACGTCAACTGTGAACTTCCCGATGTTCAAGCTGGTTTTAGAAAAGGCAGAGGAACCAGAGATCAAATTGCCAACATCCGCTGGATCATGGAAAAAGCAAGAGAGTTCCAAAAAAACATCTACTTCTGCTTTACTGAATATGCCAAAGCCTTTAACTGTGTGGATCACAATAAACTGTGGAAAATTCTGAAAGAGATGGGAATACCAGACCACCTGACCTGCCTCTTGAGAAACCTATATGCAGGTCAGGAAGCAACAGTTAGAACTGGACATGGAACAACAGACTGGTTCCAAATAGGAAAAGGAGTACGTCAAGGCTGTATATTGTCACCCTGCTTATTTAACTTNCTGTGGAAAATTCTGAAAGAGATGGGAATACCAGACCACCTGACCTGCCTCTTGAGAAACCTATATGCAGGTCAGGAAGCAACAGTTAGAGCTGGACATGAAACAACAGACTGGTTCCAAATAGGAAAAGGAGTACGTCAAGGCTATATATTGTCACCCTGCTTATTTAACTTATATGCAGAGTACATCATGAGAAACGCTGGGGTGGAAGAAGCACAAGCTGGAATCAAGATTGCTGGGAGAAATATCAATAACCTCAGATATGCAGATGACACCACCCTTTTGGCAGAAAGTGAAGAGGAACTAAAAAGCCTCTTGATGGAAGTGAAAGAGGAGAGTGAAAAAGTTGACTTAAAGCTCAACATTCAAAAAACTAAGATCATGGCATCTGGTCCCGTCACTTCATGGCAAATAGATGGGGAAACAGTGGAAATAGTGTCAGACTATTTTTCTGGGCTCCAAAATTACTGCAGATGGTGATTGCAACCATGAAATTATAAAACGGTTACTCCTTGGAAGGAAAATTATGAGCAACCTAGATAGTATATTGAACAGCAGAGATATTACTTTGCCAACAAAGGTCCGTCTAGTCAAGGCTATGGTTTTTCCTGTGGTCATGTATGGATGTGAGAGTTGGACTGTGAAGAAAGCTGAGCACCAAAGAATCTGATGCTTTTGAACTGTGGTGTTGGAGAAGACTCTTGAGAGTCCCTTGGACTGCAAGGAGGTCCAACCAGTCTATTCTAAAGGAGATCAGCCCTGGGTGTTCTTTGGAAGGAATGATGCTGAAACTGAAACTCCAATACTTTGGCCACCTGATGCGAAGAGCTGACTCATTGGAAAAGACCCTGATGCTGGAAGGGATTGGGGGCAGGAGGAGAAGGGGACGACAGAGGATGAGATGGCTGGATGGCATCACCGAATCAATGGATATGAGTTTGAGTGAACCCTGGGAGTTGGTGATGGACTGGGAGGCCTGGAGTGCTGTGATTCATGGGGTCGCAAAGAGTTGGACACAACTAAGCAACTGAACTGAACCATATCTAGAGCATAACAGGAGACATAGATGACCAAAAATGCAGTATTCATTGAAGTGGTCAATAAATAGCCAAGTTTAGGAGCATTCTCTCTAGAATCCACCCCAGAGCTGAAGATTGTAGCAGCTCTACAGAGAAGAAAAAGTGCTTGGGACCTGCACTGGTGGAAAACAGATTATATCAACTGTCATTTCTCTAGTCACATGGGGTTACAAAGAGTTAGACATGACTGAGCAACTTCCACTTTACCTTTACTCTTACAGGACTATTATCCCCAAGAAAATGTAACAAATGAAGAGATTCCTACGATTTCGCTGGCTTTCTGCCATAGACATGATAGAAAAAGAAACCTACAGAAATCACTGACGACATGCTGATTTGAGAAGATAGATGTCATCTGACTTTCAAAAACTCGCCCCAAAACACACCACACAAACAGTGGTAGATGCAACCCTAGTCAATATTCAGTCTTGGGGACTTCAACTTCAGAGTCTATGCTCTTCATTGCTACTCTATCCCGCATACATTACGCTTTAGTGCATAGGATCCAGTGCTCTCAATTAGAATCTAGAAATCAAACTTTAGCTGCATTTTCTCTTGGAATCTGAGTCAGATGGCAAATTTGAGACAAGAGAAAAATAATAGGTTGCTTTTGAAAATTACGATAATTATTAACTTCCTCATGGTCATAGACACATTGTTGTCATTAGAAAAAGCCAATTTTTGTACTACTGGAGTGGAATACGCCCTGTAGCTGCATCGAGAGCATAAGTAAAGAGCTTTCATTGAAAGATGGCTCTATGTCTCATAAATTATTTAAGGAAGCTTCCACAATCTGAGACTAACATGCTGATCAGTCAGGTTTATAGCACAATATACTGACAGACTGTACAGAGCAGGCTAATGCTCTTCAAATAGTTTAGCTGAGAAGCAGCTGCGCTTGCAGCAGGTATTCATTCACTCTTGCTTTCTCCGAAGAAGTTCTAATATCAAAGTTGGACAGGGTTTTGATACTGAAGCTGGCAAAATCTACAGCAAAATTAAATGAAAGCCTAAAATAACAGGCAAGTGAAACCTCAGTGAAAATAGTGGAGTGAGGACCCTCAAAAACCCTCTCGTTCACAAAAGCAGTAAGAACAGTTAGAAAGCTTGCTAGAAACAACTTTGTAAGAACTCCAAGAATTAAGCAGAGGCTGGTATAATAGCAGTCCAGGGAGAATTTATTCAAGAAAAGCAGCTGAATCTCTGTAACAAAAGTGAGCTCTATGGCATTTTAGTTTGCTCTATTTCTTTCATTTCCTAACGCACAATAGCCTCAAAAACCAACAGCCCCTAGTCACAAAGAAAAGAAATCAGCTGGAGTTATTGAAAGAGGTAGAATGGAGTTGAAGTTCCTTCAACATCCCAGTCCCAGAGAACTATTGTCATTTGACATGTCTGGTGGTTCAATGGTAGACCACATTTCCAAGGCAGACTTTATTTGAACTGATGCAGAGCTTGCTTAGTGCTAACTTTCTTTTACCAAGGGCTGTTTGTCAAAAAAGATCAGAGGCAATTGATTGACATCGTGACTACCCAAGGCAGTGGAAAACAGCTGGGGACAGCAACAAGCTAATCAACAAGCTGTAAAGAACACTCTGAACAATGTAGTATCTATAGAGGGCTTAGAAAAGTCCTACATATTCATATCTATGACTCTAGAAGGTCATGCATATATGGCCCAACAAGCATCTCATCATAAAAGATATAGACATGGTAAATAAGCATATTAAAAATATACTGGGCATTATTTGTCATCAGAAAATTGCATATCAAGACAACGAGATGCTATTACATACTTCTTAGGTTGGCTGAAGCAAAAAAATGACAACACAGATTTTTGATGTAGAACAAAAGAAACTCACATTCATTGCTGGTAGTAATGAAAAATGGTACAGCCATTTTGGAGGACAGTTTGATAGTTTCATACAAAGCTAAACATAGTCTAAACCATATAACCTAGCAATTATGCTCTTAGTATTTACCCATTTGATTTGAAAACTGAGGCCCATATAAATACCTGCATAGAAATATTTATAGCAGCTTTATTCATAATTGCCAAGACAGAAGCAACCAGATGTCTTTCAACAGATAAATGGATAAACAAACTGTTATATCCATACAGTCCATACAGATCAAACCAGTTAATCCTAAAGGAAATCAACCTAAATATTCATTGGAAGGACTGATGCTGAAACTGAAGCTCCAGTACTTTGGCCATCTGATGCAAAGAGCTGAATCACTGGTAAAGCCCCTGATTCTGGGAAAGATTGAGGGCAGGAGGAGAAGTGGGCAGCAGATGAGATGGTTAGATAATATCACCAACTCACTGGACATGAATTTGAGCAAACTCCTGGAGACAGTGAAGAACAGAGGAGCCTTGCATGCTGCAGTCCATGGGGTTACAAAGAGTCAGACATGACTTATCAATTGAGCCACAACAACAACAGTATCCATACAGTGGAATATTATTCAACAATATAAAGAAGTGATCTATTATCAAACCAGGAAAAGACATGGGAAAACCTAAAATGCACTTGTTAAGTGAAAAACCCAGTCTAAAAAGTCAATGACCTGTATGATTCCAATATATGACATTTAGGAAAGACAAAACTTACAGAGTCAAGTGAAAAAGCTCTGTGGTCAAAGCTGGAATGACTTAAGCAAGAGCTTCAGTTCAGTTCAGTTCAGTTCAGTCGCTCAGTCGTGTCCGACTCTTTGCGACCCCATGAATCGCAGCACGCCAGGCCTCCCTGTCCATCACCATCTCCCGGAGTTCACTCAGACTCACGTCCGTCGAGTCCGTGATGCTATCCAGCCATCTCATCCTCTGTCGTCCCCTTCTTCTCCTGCCCCCAATCCCTCCCAGCATCAGAGTCTTTTCCAATGAGTCAACTCTTCGCATGAGGTGGCCAAAGTACTGGAGTTTCAGCTTTAGCATCATTCCCTCCAAAGAAATCCCAGAGCTGATCTCCAGCATAAATTTTATTAAATTATAATCCAGAGTATAAAATAAATATTAATTGAGTCCATCCTAGCGTAAATAAATGGTTAAGTAAGTTAATATAGATGAGGGAGAAGAGACAAATGACCCACGCTTGTGCTCAGTCACTCAGTCGTGTCCGACCCTTTGCGGCCCCATGGACTGTAGTCTACCAGGCCTCTCTGTCCACAGGATTCTCCAGGCAAGAACACTGGAGTGGGCTGTCATTACCTTCTCCAACCCATGCTTACGAATTCAAAATAATTTATGTAGATATGCTGCCCTCAAGGAGTTGGAACATGAATTCCTATTACTGAAGTGTGCATTGTCCATAGTTACTTCCTTCCAAAGATTTCAGTATGAAAAGGTGGGGGTGGGGAGAGAATAACTTTACAGTGGGGAAACCTGACAAAAGCTATCTCAGCCAGGTGACCAAATTTCACATCAACATTCAAAAGTAATGAACGGAATATACCATTGATTTAGTGTAATGAAAATAGCACTTGACTTCTGTTGTTTTCCTCCCCAAAACTCATGATCCCAAAACAGTATGAGAAAACATCAAATAAATCCCAACTGAGGAATATTCTACAAAACATCTCACCTGTACTCCTCAAAAGTGTCTTCATTAGGAAAGACATGAACCTCTCGGTATGTCTCACTCTTCCATGAATTATTACAGTTCCTCTGAGGGCCATTTGTCTTCACTGGAGAGCTGCTCTTAACATTTCTTTCGGTGTCAGTTTGCTGACACTGAATCTTTTAGTTTTTGCTTTATGAAAGCATCTTTTTTTTTTTTCCCTTCATTTTTGAAAGATGTTTTGCTAGGAAATTATTTTCTTTTTGTCTTCTGATTTTTATCATCTTGGATGTGTCTCATTTATTAAAATAATGCATTATTTCCTCCAGCTGCCCTTATGATGTTCTCTTTCTCATTTGTTTTCAGCAATTTTACTAAACTTGCCAAAATGTGGTTGTTTTTATTTATCCTTCCTTAGGTTTGTATCAGTGTTTGATTTTTTAAAATTATATTTGGAGAAAATGTCTTTTTTTTTTTTTTACTTTACTTTACTTTACAATACTGTATTGGTTTTGTCATACATCAACATGAATCCGCCACAGGTGTACATGTGTTTCCTCCTCTAAAGAATTGTCCTGACCCAGGGATCGAACCCATGTCTCCTGCATTGCCTGCAGATTCTTTACCACTGAGTCACTAGGGAAGCCCCAAATAATGTATACAAATGAGTAACAAGTTCAATAGAACTAGTTGTTTGGGAAAGTAAATTCAAAACCAGAAAGAAATACAACTTCATACTCATTATGATGTCTTTAAAAAAATGAAAAAAAAAATGTTCAGTGAGAATTGGGAGAAATTGCAACCTTTATGCATTGCTACTGGGAATGTAAAATTCTACAGCCATCATGGAAGATAGTTTGATCTTTCCTCAAAAATGGACATATAGAATTACCACATGATCCAGTAATTCTATTAACACCATGTATTTCCCCAAAGAATTGAAAGCAGAGACTCAAAAGAATACTTGCACATCAAACTTCATAGCAGCATTATTCACAATAGTTCACATTGGAATCAATCCAAATGTCCATCAACATATTAAGATACATGTGTGAAAGTCGTTCAGTCATGTCTGACTCTTTGTGACCCCGTATAAAGTCCATGAAATTCTCCAGGCCAGAATACTGGAGTGGGTGGGTAGTCTTTCCCCTCTCCAGGGAATCTTCCCAACCCAGGTCTCTTGTATTGCAGGCAAGTTCTTTAACAGCTGAGCCACAAGAGAAGCCCAAGAATACTGGAGTGGGTAGCCTACTCCTTCTCCAGTGGATCTTCCTGACCCAGAAATTGAACCGGGGTCTCCCACATTGCAGATGGATTCTTCACCAACTGAGCTATCAGGGAAGCCTTATATTTGCTCCATTTATTTGTCTTCTCTAATTACTGTCTGCAATGTTTTGTAATTTTCAGTGAATAAATCTTGTACTTCTGATGTTAAACCTAACTCTATATGTTCTTTTATGATTGATATTATTGTAACAGGTACTGTAATTGAATTTTTATTGTGGTAAAATATATATATAATACAATTTACCATTTTAACCAAAAAAAATTATATTTGGAAAATTCTCAATCATTAAGTTTTCTAATATTACTGCTGTTCGCTTCTCTCATCTTTCTCCTGAAATTTTTCTCCTTTTTTTCTTCTGAAATTCCAATTACACATGTTAAGAGATTTTCACCATGTCCCACATGTCTGTATGCTCTTTTCAATGTTCTTTTAATTTGAACTGACCTAACTTGTAGTTTGGAGAAGGTGATGGCACCCCACTCCAGTACTCTTGCCTGGAAAATCGCATGGGTGGAGGAGCCTGTTGGGCTGCAGTCCATGAGGTCACGAAGAGTCGGACACGACTGAGCGACTTCACTTTCACTTTTCACTTTCATGCATTGGAGAAGGAAATGGCAACCCACTCCAGTGTTCTTGCCTGGGGAATCCCAGGGACGGGAGAGCCTGGTGGGAGGCCATCTATGGGGTCGCATAGAGTCAGACACGACTGAAGCGACTTAGCAGCAGCGGCAGCAACTTGTAGTTCATTGATATTCTCTTTTCAGTTTCTAATCTGTTTCAAAACTCATATATTAAATTATGTTTTCAATTCTTTAACTTAAAAAAAATAATCTATTTATCTACCTAGGTGAGTGCCTCTGGTCTTAGTTGTAGCATGTGGGATCCTTGTTATGTCACGTGGGATTTTTCAGTCGCAGCGAGCGAACTCCCCAGTTGTGGTGCTCAGGCTCTGTAGTCCTGCACAAGCTCAGTTCCTCCACGGCACGTGGGATCTTAATTTCCCATCCAGGGATCGAAACCACCTGCTTTGCAAGGTGGTTTCTTTACCACTGGACCACCAGGGAAGTTCCATCCATTCTTGAATTTTTATTTGATTATTTTCCATAAATTCCTGCTTTACAGTGAGATATCCTATATTTTCTGTTTTAAAAGACATTTTAATCAAGTTTATACTTTTTAAATTTTTTTATACTTCCTTTTTTCCCTTCAGTTCAGTTCAGTTCAGTTGCTCAGTCTACCTAGGGATCGAACCCAGGTCTCCCGCATTGGAGGCAGATGCTTTAACCTCTGAGCCACCAGGGGATATAATTTTCTTCTGGTAGGCAAAGAATACAAGTAGATCAACTTGATGCATTCAAGACTAACCTATTTCTAGTTTGCCCTACTTCAAAGGTCTTAACCCCCTTTGGTATCTCAAATAAATATAAAGGTCCTTTGCTCTTTAATGCATATTGATTTCGGGTTTTTTTTCCAGGACATGTAGAGGCATAAAACTCCACTTTTTTACCTTTTTAACTTCTTTAATAACTGTGTTCTGAATTGTCAGCTGGCTTCTTGAAAGCACGTGGTCCTAGAGAGTGAGGTGGAAATGGCACTGTCTTCTGTGACTTAGCTATAGAAGTCGCACATGACTGCTTCTGCAATATCCTTCATAGTTGGCTACATAGGTCAGCCCTACTCAGTGTGGAAGGACAAACAGGGCAAACACTGAGTATTTACTCAGTGTAAATACCAGAGGGCAAGGGTCATTGATAATCATCCTGGAGACAGTCTGCCATAGCAGAAAAAGTCAGCAAAAGAGAGGGAGAAGAAAGAATAAAGACTAGAGGGAAGTGCTAAGGGAGATCCTATCCATCTGTGCTTGTGCATAGTTGTGTTCAGTTCTTTGTGACCCCCTGGACATGTGACCCCATGGGAGCAGCCCACTAGGCTCCCCTGTCCATGGAATTTTCCAGGCAAGACTACTGGAGTTGGTTACCATTTCCTCTTCCAAGGGGTCTTACTAACCCTGGGATCAAACCCACATCTCCTGTGTCTCCTGTATTGCAAGCAGATTCTTATCCACTGAACCATTAGGGAAGCTCCAGTAAGGGAGATTAGTGTCTCAGAAATGAAAGGATATATTTAAGAAGAAAATTAAGAAGAAAAAAAAGTATCACAAATAGCAATTGTTCAAATAGGATGAGTACTGAGAAGTATGCATTGGATTAGACATTTAGGTAATCAGTAGTGCATTCTGCCAGCATTATTTCAGAGAAGTGGTAAAGAAAGAAGGTATGGTCCAGGTAATTGTAGCATGCTTTGACAGCTGATAGGAGCTGGATTCTAGAACTAAACCGGTTTCAGTTGCATATAAATGAAGTCCAGTCTGTAATAAATGCAGTAAATTAAATAGGAGCAATAAAAGAATAGCCGATAATCTAGTTGAGCAGCTATTCAGTTCAGTTCAGTTCAGTCGCTCAGTCGTGTCCGACTCTTTGTGACCCCATGAATTGCAGCACGCCAGGCCTCCCTGTTCATCACCATCTCCCGGAGTTCACTCAGACTCGTGTCCATCGAGTCTGTGATGCCACTCAGCCATCTCATCCTTGGTCGTCCCCTTCTCCTCCTGCCCCCAATCCCTCCCAGCATCAGAGTCTTTTCCAATAAGTCAACTCTTCTCATGAGGTGGCCAAAGTACTGGAGTTTCAGCTTCAGCATCATTCCTTCCAAAGAAATCCCAGGGCTGATCTCCTTCAGAATGGACTGGTTGGATCACCTTGCTGTCCAGCAGCTATTACTGGGGGATAAGAATGAGAAGTTACATTAAAAACAAACTGTACTAATATGAAATGGGGCTCAAAACAGAGCAAAACATAAATGATACTTAAAATTGGCAACACAAATTTTGGCCTCCAGAAAATCTAACATACGTTAGTGAGTCAACAAACTGAAACACTAGGGATTGTAAGGAAAAAAGATAATAGGCACAAGGGGGAATAAGAGCTAGGCAGAATGGTAACAAAAATAAATAAGTCAAAAATCCAGGTATAGGATACAAAGACAGAGCTTACTTGTTAAAACCGTTTTAGCCATACCAGGATCCAAAATAATGCCATGAGCAAAATGCGTTGGTCATTTCATTCTTATGACTTACAGGTTTATAGGACTTTTTCAAGTTGTTCTAATTGAAAATTCCCTCAGGGCATGACAGTGGATTTGAGCAAGAATCATCTTTGAATCTATCTTAGGAGAAAGTCTTTAAATTTTCATTTTTTCAGGAGGTGTTTTTGTTTTATATACATTCATTCATTGATACATACATATGAAGGAGCTACACAAATCTGTTTGAACTAGTAAGCATTGAAGTCACCATTACAAACATTATATAAAAACATTATACCATAGAAAATCAGTCCAGACCTCAAGAGGTAGAAGAGACCTCTTGTATTTATTAATGCATTAGCACATGTATTAATGTCTATTTGTTATTGTCCAGTCACTAAGTCAGGTCCAACTCTTTGCGACCCCATGGACTGCAGCACACCAAGCTTCCCTGTCCTTTTCGTTCTCCTGGACGTTATTTAGTTGATTCCAAAAGAATTTTGATCTTTCCCAAAGTTTGGTTCTATATTTTTTTTCCTGGATCTATCTATATTCAAAATCAGCTTTTCAACTTCTCCCTTATTTTTTTTAATTAATTAATTTTTTAATAGAAGGATAATTGCTTTACAGAATTTTGTTGTTTTCTGTCAAACCTCAGCATGAATCAGTGAACTTGATTCTGGTTGTATCTACTTTAGATATGTTCTCCTTGCACCTCCAAATCCATTCCCCACCCTTCTCCACCCTGCGTTGTGTCCCAGGTAGACGGACAGTATGGTGTCAACAGTTCTCTTACCTGCTGGCTTTTGTTTAGATTTGGCCAGTGAAATGTAACAGCAAGAGCTCCGTGGGTGTGAGGCGAGTGGCTTGGGGTATTTGATCCAGTAGCATCCTCTCTATTCTAGGTCACTGCAAGTGGTGATGGTCCTTACTGAAAGTCACAGGTCCTGTCAAACAACCCTCATCAGGGTCCAGAAACTCCCAATTCCCTTTGCCACTTCAGGCTTAGAGTTGGCGTTGGTGTGGAAAATTTGTTTCGTAAACCTGCATGCATGTCTGTAAATAGTCACTTTATTGAATTACCCAGTTTGATCATGGCAACTGATTCCTTCTAAGGTCCCCAAATAGCACCTGTATTTGTTGGTTCTTTCAGCATATAAATTTATCATCTTTGATTTTTAAAAAATCCATATTTTAAAAATCACGTCTATGACTTTGCTTTTAGTGTTGCTTCTATGTGACCCTTGCCCTATTCTGTTTGCTGAGCTTCTAGCCATTTTTCAATCTTTAAATGAAATGATATCTCTTCTCTAACATGCTCCCTCCAAGGTGACTCATCTCTCCGGGTTTGCCTGCAACAATCCTAGTTAACTCCTCTTTTCCTGGCATTATTGTGGATGCTCTCCATTTCATTCCTAGAAGTGTGCAAGTTTATATTATAAATTATTCTGTCACCTTATCTATGAGTCCTTCAGCTGGAAGTAATTTCTCCTGATTCTGATATCCATATAATTTTATTTGTATTCTTTACACAAAGTAGTCTTTCTATTGATATCATGGTCATTTATGTTTATCTGCAGTCCTTTCATGACTTGTGCTCCTTGAGCACATAATCATGTGTCTTACTGCCTCGCCCCTCTTCGCTCTAGCATGCTAGAAGCTATACATATAGAAAGAATCTGTATATAATATACATTTTAAATTATATGCAAACTATATGTATTCATTTTTTCATTTATATACACACATATTTTGTATATAAGCTATAAATATTTATATATATAAATTGTATATAGTAGTTATAAATACAGAAACTATATATGTTTGTGTATATGTATATATATATGTATGTATATATGGAGAGAGAGAGAAATGAATGAGTACCCCACATGGCTTCTTCACAGTACAAAACATTCCAATTTAATCATCATCCTTGAATTAAAGTTACATGAGATTGAAATTTTAAGAAGGCAAAAGGTTGACCAGGCAAATATTTACTTGACCTTGGAGTAAATATTTGGACACTGGAGAGCGTGTCACCTCTCTCAGATAAGCTGTGACTGAGTGCCAGGCTGCTAAATGTAACCAGTATCACAACAGAACAGAAATGAGAATGTGAATTGAGGGATTTGTTTCAGAACAGATGTGTGGCTTAGAAATTCTCCAAAAACGCTTCTACACTGGTGGAGGTACCTTCACACAAATAGGTCACAATAATCTATATATAAAAAGTTAAGTCTTTTTAGGCAGAGTTTTGCAAGTTTGGGGACATTTAGATAATTTTTAAGATCTTCCTAGCAATATGGCAAAGAACATGTCTAATTCATCTTTATTTCTTTCATATCATTTACCCCACTAACAATGTATTGCTAAAATGGTAATAGTGCCTTTAAATGTAGATCTGTTACATTGAAATAAAAGTATAAAAGTATGTATATATATATATCCTATATATAATGTTTTATATATGTATATATATATAAAAACATATTTTAAAGCTAAATTAAATCAACATTTTAAAATTGGTTATGTGTTTGTTAGCCATCCGTATGTCTCCTTTGGAGAAATGTCNATGTCTAATTCATCTTTATTTCTTTCATATCATTTACCCCACTAACAATGTATTGCTAAAATGATAATAGTGCCTTTAAATGTAGATCTGTTACATTGAAATAAAAGTATAAAAGTATGTATATATATATATCCTATATATAATGTTTTATATATGTATATATATATAAAAACATATTTTAAAGCTAAATTAAATCAACATTTTAAAATTGGTTATGTGTTTGTTAGCCATCCGTATGTCTCCTTTGGAGAAATGTCTGTTTAGTTCTTTGGCCCATTTTTTGGTTGGGTCATTTATTTTTCTGGAGTTGAGCTGCATAAGTTGCTTGTATATTTTTGATTTTAGTTGTTTGTCAGTTGCTTCATTTGCTGTTGTTTTTTCCCATTCAGAAGGCTGTCTTTTTACCTTGCTTATAGTTTCCTTTGTTGTGCAGAAGCTTTTAATTTTAATTAGATCCCATTTGTTTATTTTTGCTTTTATTTCCTGTATTCTGGGAGGTGGATCATAGAGGATCCTGCTTTGATTTATGTCAGAAAGTGTTTTGCCTATGTTCTCCTCTAGGAGTTTTATAGTTTCTGGTCTTACGTTTAGATCTTTAATCCATTTTGAGTTTATTTTTGTGTGTGGTGTTAGAGAGTGATATTATTTTTCTGGAGTTGAGCTGCATAAGTTGCTTGTATATTTTTGAGATTAGTTGTTTGTCAGTTGCTTCATTTGCTATTGTTTTCTCCCATTCAGAAGGCTGTCTTTTTACCTTGCTTATAGTTTCCTTTGTTGTGCAGAAGCTTTTAATTTTAATTAGATCCCATTTGTTTATTTTTGCTTTTATTTCCTGTATTCTGGGAGGTGGATCATAGAGGATCCTGCTTTGATTTATGTCGGAAAGTGTTTTGCCTATGTTCTCCTCTAGTAGTTTTATAGTTTCTGGTCTTACGTTTAGATCTTTAATCCATTTTGAGTTTATTTTTGTGTGTGGTGTTAGAGAGTGATCTAGTTTCATTCTTCTACAAGTGGTTGACCAGTTTTCCCAGCACCACTTGTTAAAGAGATTGTCTTTACTCCATTGTATATTTTTGCCTCCTTTGTCGAAGATAAGGTGTCCATATGCGTGTGGATTTATCTCTGGGCTTTCTATTTTGTTCCATTGATCTATATTTCTGTCTTTGTGCCAGTACCATACTGTCTTGATGACTGTGGCCTTGTAGTAGAGCCTGAAGTCCGGCAAGTTGATTCCTCCAATTCCGTTCTTCTTTCTCAAGCTTGCTTTGGAAGCTACCAGCGGTATTTTTCACAGAACTAGAACAAACAATTTCAAGATTTGTATGGAAATAAAAAAACCCTTCTATTTTGAATTGTAAACAATTAGCATGGTTAAAAAGAAACAAACAACAGAACAACAAACCGACCCAAGTCTGCATTAAGGCACAGAAAGACTATAATCAGCATTTTAATAATATTCATATGAACAGCATTAAAATTCATATCAGTTTTGACAGTCTTACTACAAATGAATGAACACTCTAATATACTAGGAAAACGAAGTTCTAATAGCTTCAGAGGAGTCAGGGAAAGGATACATTTGTGAGCTGAATACATGTGGACTGCCAGGACAGAAAAAAAAGGCAGCTAAATTGGCTCTATTGAAGAGTTCTGGAATCCTAGGAGGGCTACCTGAAAATTACATTTAATATGCTAACACTATTATGAGAATATTTCTATTCTTCCCATAAAGGTCTTGCTAACAGTAATTAAATTTTAAGACAGTCAGATCTGGAAAGGAATAAAAATACAGTGAAAATACGATTACAATGGCTAGAGGAGGTCTTCCCTTTCAAATACTAATTAAAAAAAAATTGAATTTCAGCTACCCAGGGACACCAAGGCTGGCCATATCTATATTAAATTATACCCAATCACATCTAAGTTCTTAAAAATCTAATACATTTGCCATTAAAATGCCTTAGACTTCAAAAATATGTAAATGACATTCTAAATATAAGGGTTTTTCCTTCATCAGCTGCATCAGCGTAAAGAGAGAGAAACAAAAATCAAACCAAACCAAACCATATAAACCAGGGCTAAGATAGGAGACTCTGGGGTATAAAAACTGAATTGGGTCAACAGAACTAAGATTGTGGGGTTGTTGTAATGTCCAATAAAGAATCTGCTTAATTCAAAAAATATGTCTACATACTGGATCTGTTTTTAAACTAGTTTTCATTTTCTCATTCACAATCAGTAAGACTGATTTGTGTAACAGCAGTTTTTTTGGGGGGGGAGAAGTCAGCTGTTCAGCGAATCCTAACCCAGCTTATCGTTCATGAATAATGTAAGGATAGCTTGGAAGTGCCAACTGTGCTCAATCACCATGGCCCAGCCTTCATTCTTACTGAAAACCCTAGTGCTTTGGTCTTAAGTTTCAATTATGAACTAATGCATAAAACACTCAAGAAATCCCCAAAGAAAAATTGTGAACACATAAGCAATAAAACACTAATGCAATATTTTGGCAAGACTCTAACATGATTTTTTAAAAATGGATTTAAGAAAATGTATAGCATCAGCTCTTTTGAAGATGTGGTTGCGGTCTATTGCAAAGTTGGATCCTCAGTTTTTTCTGAACCTCCACAGGGTCAAAAAAGAGTCGGACATGACTTAGCAACTCAACAATAACAACAATCTGGGAGGCTGTGCGGATTGCTGGGCTCCACCCCCAGCACTTCTGATCCAATAGGTTCAGGATGGAGCTTGAGGATTTGCATTTCTAACCAATTCCCAGGTGATGCTGATGCTGCTGTGCCAGGGACCAGACTTTGAGAACCACTAGTAACAAAGGTCAGAGTATAGTTTCCAAGTTAGAGTGAGCTGGGCTTACCAGACTCTGCCATTTCCTAACCTTACAACCTGGGATAACTTATTTAACTTCTCTGAGCCTTAGCTCCCTCATCTGCAAATGAGGATAAAAGCAGTACCCACATCACAGGATCTTAATAGATGCCAAAGGAGAAAAGTGCATGAAAATTGCTTCAGTTCATTCAGTTCAGTTCAGTCGCTCAGTTGTGTCTGATTCTTTGTGACCCCATGAAGCAGCACGCCAGGCCTCCTTGTCTATCACCAACTCCCAGAGTTTACCCAAACTCACGTCCATTGACTCGGTGATGCCATCCAGCCATCTCATCCTCTGTCGTCCCCTTCTCCTCCTGCCCCCAATCCCTCCCAGCATCAGGGTCTTTTCCAATAAGTCAACTCTTTGCATTAGTTGGCCAAAGTATTGGAGTTTCAGCTTCAGCATCAGTCCTTCCAATGAACACCCAGGACTGATCTCCTTCAGAATGGACTGGTTGGATCTCCTTGCAGTCCAAGGGACTCTCAAGAGTCTTCTCCAACACTACAGTTCAAAAGTATCAATTCTTCGGCACTCAGCCTTCTTCAAGATTGCTTAGAATATAGCAAATGGCCAATAATAAATCAATTCTTATTCAGAATAGGATATCACAAAAATGTAAGTAAATGGATTAAAGAGAAAACTTTGTATGCCTCCTATTCAGATGTAGACCTCCTTTGAAAAGAAAGGTATATATCACCAAATCAAAATGTATTTGCATTCAAGAATCAAACATTGAACATTTCATTAGCTGCAGGAGGGTGACTATCTTTCCCACTAAAACCAGTCCAACTTCATACCAAGTATACACCCCTTTACACTGCCACCTGGCCAGTTTTCAATCTGTTTGAAACAGTTATTAAGTTTTGAGACATAAAGTATAATGTACCTTTTTAGCTTCAATATGTGTAATCATATAATAAACTTATTATTCTAAGTGTACATAATATAGCTGTATGAAAGAAAATATTTTCTAAAAGTCATATTTCTGTTTAATGGTCAATGGTTATTATACTGTTTTGACCTTTTCTCTTTATTTGGGTTCTTCGTGGCAGGTAATAAATGGGTATTACTTTTTAATCACGGAAAGAAAGACCTGAGGCTAATTGTTAATGAAACAAACAACTGGGGATTCACAAATTCTCAAGGCATCGTGCTGCTGTCTGACTTCTGTCCATGTGGAAATTGAGAAATTGTGGTGTGGGAGGAGCTGTCAAAAGGAGACACTTGGGAAAGTTAAACTTCTCTTGGGAAACCAGGAGCAGCCAAGGAGCTAAAGGAGAAGATGATGTTAAGGCAATTAGAGGAAAACTACTCTGAAGTCAGGATGCTCTGAAGCCAAGAGGTGTATCTGACCCAGACATATAAAAGGATTACAAGGGAGTTGGAAGAACTGCCCTAATCATGCCTGAGAGGAAAAGCAGAGAGGACTGTGAGCTTCATTTTCTTCTTTTGGGGTCATGCATCCCTTGTAACACCACCCTTATGGCAGAAAGTGAAGAGGAACTCAAAAGCCTCTTGATGAAAGTAAAAAAGGAGAGTGAAAAAGTTGGCTTAAAGCTCAACATTCAGAAAACGAAGATCATGGCATCTGGTCCCATCACTTCATGGGAAATAGATGGGGAAACAGTGGAAACAGTGTCAGACTTTATTTTTTGGGGCTCCAAAATTACTGCAGATGGTGACTGCAGCCATGAAATTAAAAGACGCTTACTCCTTGGAAGAAAAGTTATAAGCAATCTAAATAGCATATTCAAAAGCGGANATTCAGAAAACGAAGATCATGGCATCTGGTCCCATCACTTCATGGGAAATGGATGGGGAAACAGTGGAAACAGTGTCAGACTTTATTTTTTGGGGCTCCAAAATTACTGCAGATGGTGACTACAGCCATGAAATTAAAAGATGCTTACTCCTTGGAAGAAAAGTTATGACCAACCTAGATAGCATATTCAAAAGTAGAGACATTACTTAGCCAACAAAGGTCCAACTAGTCAAGGCTATGGTTTTTCCTGTGGTCATGTATGGATGTGAGAGTTGGACTGTGAAGAAACCTGAGTGCCGAAGAATTGATGCTTTTGAACTGTGGTGTTGGAGAAGACTCTTGAGAGTCCCTTGGACTGCAAGGAGATCCAACCAGTCCATTCTGAAGGAGATCAGTCCCGGGTGTTCTTTGGAAGCAATAATGCTAAAGCTGAAACTCCAGTACTTTGGCCACCTCATGCAAAGAGTTGACTCATTGGAAAAGACTTTGATGCTGGGAGGGATTGGGTGCAGGAGGAGAAGGGGACGACAGAGGATGAGATGGCTGGATGGCATCACGGACTTGATGGACATGAGTCTGAGTGAACTCCGGGAGTTGGTGATGGACAGGGAGGCCTGGCATGCGGCAATTCATGGGGTCGCAAAGGGTCGGATACGACTGAGTGACTGAACTGAGTACAGTGCATGCATGCATTTGGTTTTAAATTTTATCATAAGATTATTAAATTAAATATTAATTAATATTAAAATTAAACACTAAGATTATTTTTAGTAAGAAATTTTTTTTATCCACTCCTCTCCATACTCTTCAGAGTGCACCCTACCCCTTGCAAGCAACCATACTCTATCCTTCTGTATTTAACTTTTAGATGTCTAAATAGTAGCTTTATAATTTCTGTCTTTTTAAAAGTACTTGTGAAAAGAAGTGAAAGGCGAAGGAGAAAAGGAAAGGTATACCCATCTGAATTCAGAGTTCCAAAGAATAGCAAGGAGAGATATGAAAGCCTTCCTAAGTGAACAATGCAAAGAAATAGAGGAAAGCAATAGAATGGGAAAGACTAGAGATCTCTTCAAGAAAATCAGAGATACCAAGGGAACATTTCATGCAAAGATGGACACATTAAGAGACAGAAGTGGTATGGACCTAACAGAAGCAGAAGATATTAAGAAGAGGTGGCAAGAATACACAGAAGAACTGTACAAAAAAAATCTTAATGACTAGGTTAACCATGATGGTGTGATCACTCACCTAGAGCCAGACATCCTGGAGTTCGAAGTCAAGTGGGCCTTAGGAAGCATCACTATGAACAAAGCTAGAGGAGGTGATGGAATTCCAGTTGAGCTATTTCAAATCCTGAAAGATGATGCTGTGAAAGTGCTGCACTCAGTATGCCTGCAAATTTGGAAAACTCAGCAGTGGCCACAGGACTGGAAAAGTTGTTTTCATTCCAATCCCAAAGAAGGGCAATGCCAAAGAATGTTCAAATTACCCTACAATTGCACTCATTTCACATGCTAGTAAAGTAATGCTCAAAATTCTCCAAGCTAGGCTTCAACAGTATGTGAACTGAGAACTTCCAGATGTTCAAGCTGGTTTTAGAAAAGGCAGAGAAACCAGATATCAAATTGCCAACATCCATCGGATCATTGATAAAGCAAGAGAATTCCAGAAAAACATCTGCTTCATTGACTATGCTAAAGCCTTTGACTGTGTGGAGCATAACAAACTGGAAAATTCTTAAAAAGATGGGAATACCAGACCACCTTACCTGCCTCTTGAGAAACTGGTATGCAGGTCAAGAAGCAATAGTTAGAACCAAACATGGAACAACAGGCTGGTTCAAAATTAGGAAAAGGAGTACGTTAAATCTCTGTATTGTCACTGTGCTTATTTAACTTATATGCAGAGTACATCATGAGAAATGCTGGGCTGGATGAAGCACAAGTTGCAATCAAGATTGCTGGGAGAAATATCAAACCTTAGATACACAGATGACACCACCCTTATGGCAGAAAGTGAAGTGGAACTAAAGAGCCTCTTGAAGATTAAAGAGGAGAGTAAAAAAAGCTCGCTTAAAACTCAACATTAAAAAACCTAAGATCATGGCACCTGTTCCCATCACTTCATGGCAAATAGATGGGAAACAAAGGAAACAGTGACAAACTTTATTTTCTTGGGCTCCAAAATCACTGCAGATGGTGACTGCAGCCTTGAAATTAAAAGACGCTTACTGCTTCAAAAAAAAGCTATGACAAACCTAGACAGCATAAGTAAAAGCAGAGACATTACTTTATTGTCAAAGCTTTGTTTTTTTCAGTAGTCATGTATAGATGCAAGAATTGGACCATAAAGAAGGTTGAGCACTGAAGAACTGATGCTTTTCCACTGTGATGGTGGAGAAGACTCTTGCAAGTCTCTTGGAGATCAAACCAGTCCATCCTAAAGGAAATCAGTCCTGAATATTCATTGGAAGGACTAATGGTGAAGCTGAAACTCCATAACTTGGCCACCTGATGTCAAGAGTCAACTCACTGGAAAAGACCCTGATGCTGGGAAAGATAGAAGGTAGGAGAAGGGGACTACAGAGAATGAGATGGTTGGATGTCATCACTGACTCAATGGACATGAGTTTAATCTAGCTCTGGGAGATGATGAAAAACAGGGAAGCCTGGTGTGTTGCAG
Source organism: Cephalophus harveyi (assembly GCA_006410635.1). Taxonomy (NCBI): domain Eukaryota; kingdom Metazoa; phylum Chordata; class Mammalia; order Artiodactyla; family Bovidae; genus Cephalophus; species Cephalophus harveyi. Next base: position 115,080 of record SJYT01042570.1, read on the forward strand.
TCCACGGGGTCTCAAAGAGTCACGGACACGACTGAGAGACTGAACAGAAACAAAAGGTATTTGTTTATTTGGCCGCAGCACGTCATAATTTCACCATACTGGAGCTTTAATCGTCGTTGCAGCATATGGAAACTTCAGCTGCAGCATGTGACCTCTTAGCTTCCACTCGTGAGATCTAGTTCCCTGACCAGGGATCCAACCCAGAGCCTGTGCTTTGGGAGCTGGAAACCTTAGCAACTGGACCACCAGAGAAGTCCCCTAATTTCTCTTTTTTACTCTAATAATGATCATAGGGGTCTTCTGTAGTGGCTCAGATGGTAAAGATTCTGCCTGCAATGCAGGAGACTTGGGTTCAATCCTTGTGTCAGGAAGATCCTCTGGAGAAGGGAATGGCTACCCACTCCAGTGTTCTTGCCTGGAAAATAGAAATCAACACATGTAAAGTGTTTAGTGCTCAACAAATTGTAGCTTTAATGTTATCAGTCATCAAAACAGCACAATGAGGAAAACATGCTTCTGATGAGGAAACAGAGGCACCAGAGCAGATGTTACTTTCATGAGATTTCACCTCTTGTAAGGGGCTGGAGCTAGGATTCTAAATCCAGAGCCACGGTAATTCACGTATCACCTGCAACCACCATCTTGAAAACCCCTGGGGTGGAATGTGATACAGTAGAAGTGTCTGAGAATAAGGGAGGTAAGGCGTGGTGAGGCTGGCAACTCAAATATTTCAAAGTTCTGGAACCGGATTGCAGGATAAATTAGGCAACAGCTAGTTATATTTAAATTTCAGATAAACCAGGAGTAATTTTTTAGTACAAGTATGAACCAGCTAAAAAGTTCTTTGTCATTTATCTGATATTCATATTAACTGGAGACCTTGCATTTTAATTTACTTAAAGAGGTACCTAGGAACCAAGGCTCTTGTTCCAGCACAGGGAGCTGGCCCCAGCGAGGAGTAGGCAATTAGAGCGGCAGGGATGGGTAGTAAATCCACCCCCTGCCACTAGGCGGCAGTAGAGGACTGAGTAGGAGGGGCCGGGGAAGCTGAGGGTGTCCACAGAGCAGGCCTGGGAAAAGGCTTTGGGACTGCTGTCCATCAAGACTAGAATTTTAAATCAAATCACAAAAGAAAGAGCACGCAGCTCACAGAAAAAGAACAGCTTATTCATGACTAATAAACATGAACCGAAGTTCAATGCCATTCATAATTAAATGAATAAGCCTGAAATAAAATGAGGTATTTTCCAACTCTCAAATTGGCAAAAATAAAAATAATCAAAAGGATTAAAAACTCAGTTTCATGAAAGTATGAGGAAATACTATGTGAGTGGAGTCTAGCATATAGTCTTTGGATTAATACAAAATTTAAAAAAGCATGTAGCCTTTCAATTCAGTTCAGTTCAGTCGCTCAGTCGTGTCCGAGTCTCTGCGACCCCATGAATCGCAGCATGCCAGGCCTCCCTGTCCATCACCATCTCCCGGAGTTCACTCAGACTCACGTCCATCGAGTCAGTGATGCCATCCAGCCATCTCATCCTCTGTCCCCTTCTCCTCCTGCATCCAATCCCTCCCAGCATCAGAGTCTTTCCAATGAGTCAACTCTTCGCATGAGGTGGCCAAAGTACTGGAGTTTCAGCTTTAGCATCATTCCTTCCAAAGAAATCNAAAACCAGCTTGAACATCTGGAAGTTCACGGTTCATGTATTGCTGAAGCCTGGCTTGGAGAATTTTGAGCATTACTTTACTAGCATGTGAGATGAGTGCAATTGTGCGGTAGTTTGAGCATTCTTTGGCATTGCCTTTCTTTGGGATTGAAATGAAAACTGACCTTTTCCAGTCCTGTGGCCACTGCTGAGTTTTCCAAATTTGCTGGCATATTGAGTGCAGCACTTTGACAGCATCATCTTTCAGGATTTGAAATAGCTCAACTGGAATGCCATCACCTCCACTAGCTTTGTTCGTAGTGATGCTTTCTAAGGCCCACTTGACTTCACATTCCAGGATGTCTGGCTCTAGATGAGTGATCACACCATCGTGATTATCCGGGTCGTGAAGATCATGCCTTTAAAAATTCATAGGCTTCCCTCGTGGCTCAGTCAGTAAAAAATCCGCCTGTAATGCTGGAGACCTGGGTTCAATTCCTGGGAAGATCCCCTGGAGGAGGACATGTAACCCACTCCGGTATTCTTGCCTGGTGAATCCATGGACCAAGGAGCCTGGTGGGCTGCAGTCCATGGGGTCGCAAAGAGTAGGACATAACTACTCTTTGAGTGACTAAGGACATGTAGCCTTTAACCAATGATTTAACTTTTAGGGATCTATCAGACAGATCTGCTTTCACATATAGGTGGAAACATATGAAGATGTTCATTTTTGTATTAGCTAAAACCAAAGCAAACAAACTGCCTAACATTCATGCAAAGGAACATGATTAATAAATGACAACATATTCAGATGATGTAATACCATGGAATCATTTAAAGAATGCTATAGATCTATATGTTGATAAGTTTTAAAAATCCAGAGTATTTTTGCAAGTGAACAAAGCAATGTGCATGCCATTATACAGATTTTTTCCAATTTGTATGTAACAGAGAGGGAATGAGATGTATTTATAAATTCATAAAACATTTCTGAAAGGATACCCAAGAAACCATCCGCAGTAGTTCTGTGACAGAGGGATCTGGGATGAGCAGTGGGTCTGGGATGAGAAGGAAATTTACTACCCACTGTATCAGTTTTACTTGTTTGTTTTTTTAAAACTTATGTTGGTTTAGCCTTTACCAATTTAAAATACAGTAGAAATTTGGGAAGATAGCTTGGAGAAGGAAATGCCAACCCACTCTCCATTATTCTTGCCTGGGAAATCCCATGGACAGAGAAGCCTGGTACACTAGTCCATGGGAGTTACAAAAACAGTCAGACAGGGCTTAGTGACTGATCAGTAACACAAGAAATCTGAAGGGACAAACAATGTCAAAGTCGGGCTAAGAGATAGAAGGCAATGTGTCCAAAAACGAGATAGGAAAAGAAAAATGGTCTAGTCCCTGGGGAATGTGTGAGTCAAGAGGCAGCAGCAAGCTGGGAAGGTCTGTCCAGAACCCATGGAAAACCTCTGCCTCCTAGGATGCCTGGCCTACCTTGGGGTGAGCTAGAGAAGTACCCACCATCTCTGTACTCAAGAGGCTACTGTGGAGGGACTCGGCCCATTGGTCACTTCTTGGGCAGCCAGAAGATAAGATGACTAATACAAACTGGGGTGAGGGAGGCCAGCCCAGGGCAGGGCCTGCAGCCTCTCCTCACCTGGGTACTTTATTTCAATTAAGACAGTCTGAGTCATCAAAGAGCTTGTGATCATGTTAGCCACTGGGTTGTTTCTTGTTTTTAAATAATTTTATTTCTTTGTTTGTTTTTGGCTGTCCTGGGTCTTCATTGCTGTGCCGGCTTTTCTCTAGCTGTAGAGAGCCAGGCTACTCACTAGCTGTGGTGCACACGCTTCTTATTGCTGTGGCTTTCTTGTTTTGGAGCACAGGCTCTTTGGCAAACCGGGTTCAGTAGTTGTGGCATGTGGGTTTGGTAATTTCAGCTCCCAGGTTCCAGAATGCTCTCAATAGTTGATTGTGCACTGGTTTAGTTGATCTGCGGCATGTGGAATTTTCCTGGATCAGTGCTCGAACCCATGTCTCCTGCATTGGCAGGCAGATTCTTTATCATTGAGCCATCAGGGAAGCCCAGCCACTGGGGTTTTTGATGCTACTGACAGGAGGAACCTAGAATATTATGGATGTGAGAGATGGACCATAAAGAAGGCTGAGCACCGAAAAACTGATGCTTTTGAACTGTGGAGCTGAAGAAGACTCTTCAAAGTCCCTTGGACTGCAAGGAGATCAAACCAGTCAATCCTAAAGGAAATCAGTCCTAAACATTCATTGGAAGGACTGATGCTGAAGCTGAGGCTCCAATGCTTTGGCCACCTGATGCGAAGAACTGACTCATTGGAAAAGACCCTGATGATGGGAAAGATTGAAGGCAGGAGAAGAAGGGGACAACAGAGGATGAGATGGCATCACTGATTCAGTGGACATGAGTTTGAGCAAACTCAGAGAGATAGTGAAGGACAGAGAACCCTAGTGTGCTGCAGTTCATAGGGTCACGAAGAGTTGGACACAACTTAGTGACTGAACAACATCAACAGAATATTAACAATAGCAAGAAGAGAAAGACAGAGAGGCCAGAAGTAGCAGGAGGTGCCAAATGGGAAAATATGAAGATGTTTAGTCCAGGAGACAGAATTTAGAACGAGAACAGTGGTTCTCAAAGTGTGTACTGCAGACATGGTCCTAAACATTGAAAAACACTGACTCCACCTCCGATCACATTTGTAATTAAACAATAAAAAGGTATGGAAGTCCAATAAAGTTCTGAATTTTATCATTGTGACATTTTCTCCATTGTTTTGATCTTTTAAATATCAAACAGAATCCTTTCCTCATCTTTCTGCCTCCCTTATTTGCTAATTCATGGAACTTGTGATTTAATCTCTGTACTAGCTAATTACTTCAGTGACTAAGTCACTTCAGTCGTGAAGATAGACGGCAGCCCACCAGGTTCCCCCGTCCCTGGGATTCTCCAGGCAAGAACCCTGGAGTGGGGTGCCATTTCCTTCAATGCATGAAAGTGAAAAGTGAAAGTGAAGTCGCTGCGTCGTGTTCGACTCTTAGCTACCCCATGGACTGCAGCCTACCAGACTCCTCCATCCATGGGATTTTCCAGGCAAGAGTACTGGAGTGGGGTGCCATTGCCTTCTCTACTAGCATCAAACATACTGGGTTGGCCAAAAAGTTTGTTAGGGTTTTTCTATACCGTCTTACAGAAAAACCCCAACAAACTTTTTGGACAACCCAATATCTGGCTTTTTGATGGCTACCTCAGCACTACGGCATTGGAAGGTCTAGAGGCAGGGCCAGGAAATTGAATTTTAACCAGATGAGGAAATAATAATAAATCCTACAGTAACCAGCACTCAAGATGGCCTCACTGACGCCTGCACTGTGATGGTCCCAGCCGTGTGTGGCTTTCTCCTGCATCTGGTGGCTGCAAAGTGATTTCATGCCCAAGATTAGGCTATAAATGTTTTTGGCTTCCACCTTGGGTGCCCACTTTCCATCTCTTTCCAGAATCTGTCACTCTGGAAAAGCAAGCTTCTACGTTGTGAAGCTTACGTGTTTTGGAGAGGCCTAAAAGGCTAGCAAGCACAACGAGGAGCCGGGCGTGCCGGGAGCAGGGGGATAGGCGCGAGCCGGAAGACCCCGCGAGGTGAGGAAGCCGGGAGAGGGTCGGGAAGGCGCTCACCGCGCCGGGAAACCCGACCGCCCCGTCCCGCCCGCGGCAGGGATGCCCGACCGCGCACACACCCTCGGGTCCCCTCCTCCACCCGCCCCCCCC
>SJYT01042576.1:0-11088 GCA_006410635.1 Cephalophus harveyi
CTCCTGGGGTCGGGCCACCATACTCAAAGTCCCATAGATGTCTCAGTCCACTCCAGATGAACGTGATTTCCCTGCACTACCTCGAGTGTCACCCGCGTATTGCCTCACACCACGGTGGCTCATTCCACAGCCTTGTGGCATCTCGAGGGAAAGACAGAGATCCCTGGGTCAACTGGACGGGATACCAGACACTGCTGCTACAGCTCGGGATTTAAGAGTACGTGCACGTAACCACAGGAGACCAGGCCTGACTCCCCTGGGGTGACACAAGAGGAAGCCCAAGATCCATGCCAGCACTGGAGCCGAAATATGAGGTTCCAGTTTCGGCTCCAGACGGGGACTTAGGACCCGGCACTGACTGGAGAGGAATCCCGAGGGTCTACTCTCAACTCGCTCAGAGAATTACCTTACCTGAGGCCACGAAGCGGGTCCCTGAGGGCCTCGTCGTAACTCGAGAACAACCTGCCGCAACTCGAGAAAAACAAGGAGGTTCTACCCTCTGGGCGAGATAAGGCCGTTTTCTGCAGCGGCATCCTGAAATAAATCACGCCTTTCCACCTGAACCAGAAAGGGTCCTTCACACCCTTGCTGCAACTCAAGAAGTTCCCCGGCATACCCGTCTCCACTCGAGAGGAATAGTGAGGGTCCCACCAGAAATCAAGAGGGGCCCCTTTTCACCCTCCTCTGCTCCAGATGAGGGTTCCTTGCCTGCTTCGTCAGGAATGGATTCTGGCAGTCCCGTCGCACAGCAAGAGGACACACTCTCAACAGCAATGTCAAGAGAAATTCCAGGGGTCGTTCCACCATTCCAATATACCCCCAAATATCTCAGTCCACGTCAGATGAACCTGCTTTTCGTGCCCTGCCTCGAAGGTCATCCCGAGGATCGAATCACACCATGTTGGCATGTGCGAGAGCCCTGTGGAATCTCGAAGGCAGGCCACAGATCCCTGTGTCCACTCGTCTGGAAGCCTGACACTGCTGGTACAGCTCGGGAGGAAAACGGACTTGCATGTAACCACAGGAGACGAGGACTAACTCTCCTGTGGAGACTCCAGCGGAACCCCAAGATCCATGCCAGATGTGGAGAGGGAACCTCAGGTACCGGCTTCGGCTCCAGCCAGGGACTCAGGACCCGGCACAGACAGGAGAGGAATCCCGAGGGGCCGCTCTCAACTCGCATGGATAATGGCATTTCCTGAGGCCACGCGAGCGAGTCCTTGAAGTCCCCGTCTTAACTTGAGAAGGACCTGCCACTACTCGAGAAAAACCATAAGGTTCTCCCCTCCAGGTGAGATGAGGACATTTTCTGCTGCGGCATCCCGAAAGAAATGACTCTTTCCCTCCTGAACCTCAAAGGGTTCTTTACACCCTTGCTGCAACTCAAAAAGTTCCTGACATACCTGTCTCCACTCGAGAGGAACACTGAGGGTCCCACCACAACTCAAGAGGGGCCCCCTTTCCCCCTCATCCGCTACAGATAAAGGTTCCCTTCCCTGCTTAATTGGGAAAGGATTCTCCTTTCTCGTTGCACAGCAAGATGACATGCTCTCAACAGGAATGTCGAGAGGGACTCCAGGGGACGTGCCACCATTCCAAAGGACCGCAAAAAGTGGCAGTCCACTCCAGATGAACCTGATTTCCCTACCTTTCCTCGAAGGTCACACCGAGCATCGAATCACACCACTGTGGCACGTGCGACAGCCCTGTGGCACCGCGAGGAAAAGCCACAGATCCTTGTGTCAACTCGTAGGGAAGCCTCACATTGCTCCTACAGCTTGGGAGGATAACGGACGTGTATGTCTCCACTCGAGAAGAGTCCTGACTCCCCTGTGGAGACTCCAGAGGAACCCCAAGATCCATGTCAGCACTGGAGAGGAAAGCTCAGGTTCTGGCTGCAGTTCCAGCCAAGGACGTAGGAACTGACATGACTGGAGAGGAATCCCAAGGGGCCCCTCCCAACTCGCATGGAGGCTGGTCTTTCCTGAGGCCACGCCAGCGGGTCGCTGAGGTCCCCGTCGTCAATTGAGAGGGACTTTCCACAACTGGAGAAAAACCAGGAGGTTCTCCCCTGCAGGCGAGATGAGGCCCTTTTCTGCTGCGGCATCTGGACGGCATTCATGCCTTCTCTCTTGAAACTCGCATGGGTCCTTCCCACCATTGCTGCAACTCAAGAAATTCCCCGACATACCCGTCCCCACACTGGTGGAACACCGAGGGTCCCAGCAAAAATCAGGAGGAGCCCCGTTTCCCCACCGTGAGCTCGAGATGAGTGTCCCTTTCCCTGTTTCGTCGGGAAAGAATTCCCGACGAGAGGAATAGTGAGGGTCCCACCACAAATCAAGAGGGGCCCCTTTTCACCCTCCTCTGCTCCAGATGAGGGTTCCTTGCCTGCTTCGTCAGGAATGGATTCTGGCAGTCCCGTCGCACAGCAAGAGGACACACTCTCAACAGCAATGTCAAGAGAAATTCCAGGGGTCGTTCCACCATTCCAATATACCCCCAAATATCTCAGTCCACGTCAGATGAACCTGCTTTTCGTGCCCTGCCTCGAAGGTCATCCCGAGGATCGAATCACACCATGTTGGCATGTGCGAGAGCCCTGTGGAATCTCGAAGGCAGGCCACAGATCCCTGTGTCCACTCGTCTGGAAGCCTGACACTGCTGGTACAGCTCGGGAGGAAAACGGACTTGCATGTAACCACAGGAGACGAGGACTAACTCTCCTGTGGAGACTCCAGCGGAACCCCAAGATCCATGCCAGATGTGGAGAGGGAACCTCAGGTACCGGCTTCGGCTCCAGCCAGGGACTCAGGACCCGGCACAGACAGGAGAGGAATCCCGAGGGGCCGCTCTCAACTCGCATGGATAATGGCATTTCCTGAGGCCACGCGAGCGAGTCCTTGAAGTCCCCGTCTTAACTTGAGAAGGACCTGCCACTACTCGAGAAAAACCATAAGGTTCTCCCCTCCAGGTGAGATGAGGACATTTTCTGCTGCGGCATCCCGAAAGAAATGACTCTTTCCCTCCTGAACCTCAAAGGGTTCTTTACACCCTTGCTGCAACTCAAAAAGTTCCTGACATACCTGTCTCCACTCGAGAGGAACACTGAGGGTCCCACCACAACTCAAGAGGGGCCCCCTTTCCCCCTCATCCGCTACAGATAAAGGTTCCCTTCCCTGCTTAATTGGGAAAGGATTCTCCTTTCTCGTTGCACAGCAAGATGACATGCTCTCAACAGGAATGTCGAGAGGGACTCCAGGGGACGTGCCACCATTCCAAAGGACCGCAAAAAGTGGCAGTCCACTCCAGATGAACCTGATTTCCCTACCTTTCCTCGAAGGTCACACCGAGCATCGAATCACACCACTGTGGCACGTGCGACAGCCCTGTGGCACCGCGAGGAAAAGCCACAGATCCTTGTGTCAACTCGTAGGGAAGCCTCACATTGCTCCTACAGCTTGGGAGGATAACGGACGTGTATGTCTCCACTCGAGAAGAGTCCTGACTCCCCTGTGGAGACTCCAGAGGAACCCCAAGATCCATGTCAGCACTGGAGAGGAAAGCTCAGGTTCTGGCTGCAGTTCCAGCCAAGGACGTAGGAACTGACATGACTGGAGAGGAATCCCAAGGGGCCCCTCCCAACTCGCATGGAGGCTGGTCTTTCCTGAGGCCACGCCAGCGGGTCGCTGAGGTCCCCGTCGTCAATTGAGAGGGACTTTCCACAACTGGAGAAAAACCAGGAGGTTCTCCCCTGCAGGCGAGATGAGGCCCTTTTCTGCTGCGGCATCTGGACGGCATTCATGCCTTCTCTCTTGAAACTCGCATGGGTCCTTCCCACCATTGCTGCAACTCAAGAAATTCCCCGACATACCCGTCCCCACACTGGTGGAACACCGAGGGTCCCAGCAAAAATCAGGAGGAGCCCCGTTTCCCCACCGTGAGCTCGAGATGAAGGTCCCTTTTCCTGCTTCTTCGGGAAAAAATTCCCGCCATTCCTAATGCATCTCAAGAGGTGGCGCTCTCAACAGGAAAGCGGAGTTCTCCTAGGGTCGGGTCACCATACTCAAAGTCCCATAGATGTCTCAGTCCACTCCAGATGAACGTGATTTCCCTGCGCTACCTCGAGTGTCACCCGCGTGTTGCCTCACACCATGGTGGCTCATTCCACAGCCCTGTGGCATCTCGAGGGAAAGACAGAGATCCCTGGGTCAACTCGACGGGAACCCTGACACTGCTCCTACAGCTTGGGAGGAAAGAGGACGTGCACGTAACCACAGGAGACCAGGCCTGCCTCCCCTGGGGAGACTCCAGAGGAGCCCCAAAATCCATGCTAGCAGTGGAGCCGAAACATGAGGTTCCAGTTTTGGCTCCAGACGGGGATTTAGGACCCTTCACTGACTGGAGAGGAATCCCGAGGCGCTGCTCTCAACACGCTCAGAGAATCGCCTTTCCTGAGGCCAGGCAAGCGGGTCCCTGAGGGCCCCATCGTAACTCGAGAATAACCTGCCGCAACTTGAGAAAAACCACGAGTTTCTCCCCCCGGGGGGAGATGAGGCCGTTTTCTGCAGCGGCATCTCGAGGGCATTCACGCCTTCTCTCTTGAACCTCGCAAGGGTCCTTCCCACCCTTGCTGCAAATCAAGAAATTCCTCGAAATACCGTCCCCACATTGGTGGAACACCGAGGATCCCAGCACAGCTCAGGAGGTGCCCCGTTTCCCCACCGTGAGCTCGAGATGAGGGTCCCTTTCCCTGCTTCGTCCAGAAAGAATTCCCGCCATTCCCATCGCATCTCAAGAGGTGGCGCTCTCAACAGGAAGCGGTGTTCTCCTGGGGTCGGGCACCATACTAAAAGTCCCATAGATGTCTCAGTCCACTCCAGATGAACGTGATTTCCCTGCGCTACCTCGAGTGTCACCCGCGTATCGCCTCACACCACGGTGGCTCATTCCACAGCCCTGTGGCATCTCGAGGGAAAGACAGAAATCCCTGGGTCAACTCGACGGGAACCCTGACACTGCTCCTACAGCTCGGGAGGAAAGAGGACGTGCACGCAACCACAGGAGACCAGGCCTGACTCCCCTGGGGAGACTCCAGAGGAACCCCAAGATCCATGCCAGAACTGCAGCCGAATCATGAGGTTCCAGTTTCGGCTCCAGACGGGGACTTAGGACCCGGCACTGACTGGATAGGAATCCCGAGGGGCTACTCTCAACTCGCTCAGAGAATCGCCTTTCCTGAGGCCACGCAAGCGGGTCCCTGAGTGCCCCATCGTAACTCGAGAATAAACTGTTGCAACTCGAGAAAAAACAGGAGGTTCTCCCCTCCGGCCGAGCTGAGTCCTTTTTCTGCAGCGGCATCTGGAGGGCATTCACGCCTTCTCTCTTGAAACTCGCATGGGTCCTTCCCACCATTGATGCAACTCAAGAAATTCCCCAACATACCTGTCCCCATACTGGTGGAACTCAGAGGGTCTCAGCACAAATCCGGAGGAGCCCCGTTTCCCCACCGTGAGCTCGAGATGAGGGTCCCTTTCCCTGCTTCGTCGGAAAGACTTCCCGCCATTCCTGTCACATCTCAAGAGTTGGCACTCTCAACAGGAGAGCGGAGTTGTCCTGGGGTCGTGCCACTATACTAAAAGTCCCATAGATGTCTCAGTCCACTCCAGATGAACGTGATTTCCCTGAACTAACCTCGAGTGTCACCCGTGTATTGCCTCACACCACGGTGGCTCCTTCCACAGCCCTGTGGCATCTCGAGGGAAAGACAGACATCCCTGGGTCAACTCGACGGGAACCCTGACACTGCTGCTACAGCTCGGGAGGAAAGAGGACGTGCACGTAACCACCGGAGACCAGGCCTGACTCCTCTGGGGAGACTCCAGAGGAACCCCAAGATCCATGCCAGCACTGGAGCCGAAACATGAGGTTCCAGTTACGGCTCCAGACGGGGACTGAGGATCCGGCACTGACTGGAGAGGAATCACGAGGGGCTCTTCTCAACTCATTAAGAGAATCGCCTTTCCAGAGGCCATGCAAGCGGGTCCCTGAGGGCCCCGTCGTAACTCGCGAATAACCTCCCGCAAATGGAGAAAAACCAGCAGGTTCTAACCTCCGGGCAAGATAAATCCGTTTTCTGCAGCGGCATCCTCAAATAAATCATGCCTTTCCTCCTGAACCACAAAAGGTCCTTCATAACCTTGCTGCAACTCAAGAAGTTCCTCCACATGCTCGTTCCACTCGAGAGGAATAGTGAGGGTCCCACCACAAATCAAGAGGGGCCCCCTTTCACCCTCCTCTGCTCCAGATGAGGGTTCCTTGCCTGCTTCGTCAGGAATGGATTCTGGCATTCCCGTCGCACAGCAAGAGGACAAACTCTCAACAGGAATGTCGAGAGGAACTCCAGGGGTCATTCCACAAATCCAAAATATCCCGAAATATCTCAGTCCACTTCAGAGGAACCTGCTTTTTGTGCCCTGCCTTGAAGGTCACCCCGAGGATCGAATCACACCATGGTGGCATGTGCAAGAGCCCTGTCGAAAATCGAGGGAAAGCCACAGATCCCTGTGTCCACTCCTCTGGAAGCCTGACACTGCTGCTACAGCTCGGGAGTAAAGCGGACTTGCATGTAACCACAGGAGACGAGGCCTAACTCTCCTGTGGAGACTCCAGCAGAACCCCAAGATCCATTCAGATGTCGAGAGGAAGCCTCAGGTTCCAGCTTCCGCTCCAGACAGGGACTCAGGACCCGGCACAGACAGAAGAGGAATCCCGAGGTGACGATCTCAACTCACACGGAGACTGGCATTTCCTGAGGCCACGCGAGCGGGTCCCTGAGGTCCCCGTCGTAACTTGAGAAGGACCTGCTGCTACTCGAGAAAAACCATAAGGTTCTCCCCTCCAGGAGAGATGAGGACGTTTTCTGCTGCGGCATCCCGAAAGAAATCGCTCGTTCCCTCCTGAACCTCAAAGGGTCCTTCACACCCTTGCTGCAATTCAAGAAGTTCCTGACATACCGGTCTCCACTCGAGAGAAACACTGAGGGTCCCACCACAACTCTAGAGGGGCGCCCTTTCCCCCTCATCCGCTACAGAAGAAGGTTCCCTTCCCTGCTTAATCGGGAAAGGATTCTCCTTTCCCGTGGCACAGCAAGATGACGTGCTTTCAACAGGAATATCGAGAGGCTCTCCAGGGGACGTGCCACCATTCCAAAGGACCCCCAAATGTCGCAGTCCACTCCAGATGAACCTGATTTCCCTACCTTTCCTCGAAGGTCACACCGAGCATCGAATCACACCACTGTGGCATGTTCGACAGCCCTGTGGCACTGCGAGGAAAAGCCACAGATCCCTGTGTCAACTCGTAGGGAGCTCACATTGCTCCTACAGCTTGGGAGGGTAACGGACGTGTATGTCTCCACTCGAGAAGAGTCCTGACTCTCCTGTGGAGATTCCAGAGGAACCCCAAGATCCATGTCAGGACTGGAGATGAAACCTCAGTTTCTGGCCACAGTTCCAGTCAAGAACGTAGGAACCGACATGACGGGAGAGGAATCCCGAGGGGCCCCTCGCAACTCGCATGGAGGCTGGTCTTTCCTGAGGCTATGCCAGCGGGTCGCTGAGGTCCCATTAGTCAATTGAGAGGGACTTTCTGCAACTCAAGAAAAACCAGGAGGTTCTCCCCTGCAGGCGAGATGAGCCCCTTTTCTGCTGCGGCATCTCGAGGGCATTTACACCTTCTCTCTTGAACCTCACAAGGGCCCTTCCCACCCTTGCTGCAACTCAAGAAATTCCCCGACATACCCGTCCCCACATTGGTGGAACACAGAGGGTCCCAGCACAACTCAGGAGGAGCCCCGTTTCCCCAGCATGAGCTCGAGTTGATGTCCCTTTCCCTGCTTCGTCGGGAAAGAATTCCCACCATCCCATCGCATCTCTAGAGGTGGCGCTCTCAAGAGGTAAGCAGAGTTCTCTTGGGGTCGGGCCACCATACTAAAAGTCCCATAGATGTCTCAGTCCACTCCAGATGAACGTGATTTCCCTGCACTACCTCGAGTGTCACGCGCGTATTGCCCCACACCACGGTGGCTCATTGCACAACCCTGTGGCATGTCGAGGGAAAGACAGAGATCCCTGTGTCAACTCGACGGGAACCCTGACACTGCTGCTACAGATCGGGAGGAAAGAGGACGTGCACGTAGCCACAGGAGACCAGACCTGACTCCCCTGGAGAGACTCCAGAAGAACCCCAATATCCATGCCAGAACTGGAGACGAAAAATGAGGTTCCAGTTTCGGATCCAGACGGGGACTGAGGACCCGGCAATGACTGGAGAGGAATCCCGAGGGGCTACTCTCAACTCGCTCAGAGAATCGCCTTTCCTGAGGCGATGCAAGCGGGTCCCTGAAGGCCCCATCGTAACTCGAGAATAACCTGCCGCAACTCGAGAAAAAACAGGAGCTTCTACCGTCCGGGGGAGATAAGGCCATTTTGAGCAGCGGCATCCTGACAGAAATCACGCCTTTCCTCCTGAAACACAAAGGGTCCTTCCCACCCTTGCTGCAACTCAAGAAATTCCCCGACATACCCGTCCCCACATTGGTGGAACACCGAGGGTCCCAGAATAACTCAGGAGGAGCCCCGTTTCCCCACCGTGCGCTCGACATGAAAGTCCCTTTTCCTGCTTCGTCGGGAAAGAGTTTCCGCCATTCCCGTCACCTCTCAAGAGGTGGCGCTCTCAACAGGAAAGCAGAGTTCTCCGGGGGTCGGGCCACCATACTAAAAGTCCCAAAGATGTCTCAGTCCACTCCAGATGAACGTCATTTCCCTGCACTACCTCGAGTGTCACTCTCGTATTGCCTCACACCACGGTGGTCATTCCACAACCCTGTGGCATCTCGAGGGAAAGACAGAAATCCCTGGGTCAACTCGATGGGAACCCTGACACTGCTGCTACAGCTTGGGAGGAAAGAGGACGTGCACGTAACCACCGGAGACCAGGCCTGACTCCCCTGGGGAGACTCCAGAGGAACCCCAAGATCCATGCCAGCACTGGAGCCAAAACATGAGGTTCCAGTTTCAGCTCCAGACGGGGACTTTGGACCCAGCACTGACTGGAGAGGAATCCCGAGGGGCTACTCTCAAATCGCTCAGAGAATCGCCATTCCTGAGGCCACACAAGCGGACCCCTGAGGGCCCCGTCGTAACTCGAGAATAACCTGCCGCAACTCGAGAAAAACCAGGAGGTTCTCCGGGCGAGATAAGGCCATTTTCTGCAGCGGCATCTCGAGGGCATTCACGCCTTCTCTCTTGAACCTCGCGAGGGTTCTTCCCACCCTTGCTGCAACTCAAGAAATTCCCAGACATACAGCACGTAACCACAGGAGACCAGGCCTGACTCCCCTGGGGAGACTCCAGAGGAACCCCAAGATCCATGCCAGCACTGGAGATGAAACATGAGGTTCCAGTTTTGGCTCCAGACGGGGACTTAGGACCCAGCACTGACTGGAAAGGAATCCCGAGGGGCTACTCTCAACTCGCTCAGAGAATCGCCTTTCCTGAGGCCACGCAAGCGGGTCCCTGAGGGACCCGACGTAACTCGAGAATAACCCTCCGCAACTCGAGAAAAACCAGGAGGTTCTCCCCTCCGGGCGAGATAAGGCCATTTTCTGCAGCGGCATCCTGAAATAATTCACGCCTTTCCTCCTCAACCACAAAGGGTCCTTCACACCCTTGCTGCAACTCAAGAAGTTCCCCCACATACACGTCTCCACTCGAGAGGAATAGTGAGGGTCCCACCACAAATCAAGAGGGGCCCCCTTTCACCCTCCGCTGCTCCAGATTAGGGTTCCTTACCTGCTTCATCAGGAATGGATTCTGATGTTCCCGTCACACAGCAAGAGGATACACACTCTCAACAAGAATGTCGAGAGGTACTCCAGGGGTCGTTCCACCATTCCAAAAGACCCCCAAATATCTAAGTTCACTTCAGATGAATCTGCTTTTCGTGCCCTGCCTCGAAGGTCACCCCGAGGATCAAATCACACCATGGTGGCATGTGCGAAAGCCCTGCTGAATCTCGAGGGAAAACCACAGATCCCTGTGTCCACTCGTCTGGAAGCCTGACATTGTTGCTACAGCTCGGGAGGAAAACGGACTTGCATGTAACCACAGGAGATGAGACCTAACTCTCCTGTGGAGACTCCAGCGGATCCCAAAGATCCATGCCATATATGGATAGGAAACCTCAGGTTCCAGCTTCGGCTCCAGACAGGGACTCAGTGGCCACTCAGGTTCTGGCCACATCCAATGGCACGTGTGACAGCCCTGTGTCACCTCAATGGAAAGCCATAGATCCCTGTGTCAACTCGACAGGAAGCCTGACACTGCTGCTACAGCTCAGGAGGAAAGCAGACTTGCATGTCTCCTGTCGAGACGAGGCCTGAGTCCCCTGTGGAGACTCCAGAGCAACCCCAAGATCCATATCAGCACTGGAAAGGAAACCTCAGGCTCCAGCCTCAGCTCCAGACGAGGACTTAGGACCCGGCAACGACTGGAGCTGAATCCCGAGAGGCCCCTCACAACTCGCATGGAGACTGGCCTTTCCTGATGCCACACGTGCGTGTCGCTGAGGTCCCAGTCTTAGCTGGAATGGGACCTGTGGCAACTTAACAAAAACGAAGAGATTCTTCCCTCCAGGCGAGATGAGGCCCTTTTCTGCTGTGGTGTCACGAAGGAAATCACACCTTCCCTCTTGGACCTCGAAAGGGTCCTTCACACCCTTGCTGCAACTAAACAAGTTCCCCAACATATCCGTCTCCACTCACGAGGAACTCCGAGGGTCCCAGCACAACTCAAGAGGAGCCCCATTGTCCCCTCCTCAGCTGGAGATGAGGGTTCCTTTACCTGCTTTGACAGGAAAGGATTCCCTGTGTTCCCATCACAACTCAGGAGGAAACGCTCTCAACAGGAAAGTCAAGAGCAACTCCAGGTGTCTTGCCACTATTCCCAAAGACCCTCAAATGTCTCAGTCCACTCCAGAAGAACCAGATTTCCCTGCACTGCCTCGTTTGCCACCCTGAGTATCGAC
>SJYT01042585.1:2530-27064 GCA_006410635.1 Cephalophus harveyi
GTTAAAAAGCCTCTTGATGAAAGTGAAAGAGGAGAGTGAAAAAGTTGGCTTAAAGCTCAACATTCAGAAAACGAAGATCATGGCATCTGGTCCCATCACTTCATGGGAAATAGATGGGGAAACAGTGGAAACAGTGCCAGACTTTATTTTTTTGGGCTCCAAAATCACTGCAGATGGTGACTGCAGCCATGAAATTAGAAGATGCTTACTCCTTGGAAGAAAAGTTATGTCCAACCTAGATAGTATTTTCAAAAGCAGAGACATTACTTTGCCAACTAAGGTCCATCTAGTCAAGGCTATGGTTTTTCCTGTGGTCATGTATGGATGTGAGAGTTGGACTGTGAAGAAGGCTGAGCACCAAAGAATTGATGCTTTTGAACTGTTGGAGAAGTGTTGGAGAAGACTCTTGAGAGTCCCTTGGACTGCAAGGAGATCCAACCAGTCCATTCTGAAGGAGATCAACCCTGGGATTTCTTTGGAAGGAATGATGATAAAGCTGAAACTCCAGTACTTTGGCCACCTCATGAGAAGAGTTGACTCATTGGAAAAGACTCTGATGCTGGGAGGGATTGGGGGCAGGAGGAGAAGGGGACGACCGAGGATGAGATGGCTGGATGGCATCACGGACTCAATGGACATGAGTCTGGGTGAACTCCGAGAGATGATGATGAACAGGGAGGCTTGGCATGCTGCAGTTCATGGAGTTGCAAGGAGTCAGACACGACTGAGCAACTGAACTGAACTGAACTTATACATAGAAGGATAAATCTCAAATGTCTTATGCTATGTGAAAGAAATCAGACTCAAAATTCTACATATTGTATAAACGCATGTATATGATGGTTTGGAAAAGACAACACTAGAAATGGCAACTACATCAGTATTTATTAAGCATTAAAGGGAAGGGAAACAGAGGGACCCAGAGAAGTCTGACTACCTTGGATGCCCTCTCCTTGAGGGCTCTATAAGCATGATGAGGTATGGAAGAAGTGGATACATGCAGGCCGGAGGGCCTACTACTGGTTGTTTTTGAACACCAGGGGCTTTCCCGGCGACCTGGGGGCATCAATGATACCTCTCCAGAAGGTGACTTAGAAATAGGCACAGAGCCAGCATGGGATGTTCTTGGCCAAGGATACCATGGGCCCTCTGGCTCTAATCAATCTGGTCCAGGGGGACCCAGAAACAACTTACACCACCCCACGCTCATGGAAGATCCACCTCTACCCAAGTTGTCCTCACATCCTCTTCTAACAAGAAAAGGCTGGTCAAGACTGGTGGGTTGGCCTTGATCACAAACACACACACACTACAAATATACATATACTATACATACACACATACATGCATACACATATACACATACACTGTTCTAGACAAGAGGGCTGATATCTTGTTATCAGCACTCCTTCCTAGTTTTTCCATTTACATTACTAAAATAAATAAGACTTGGTCACAGAAAGGGGGGTAGTATGACTCCCTTTTGCATAAAAGTCTTTTTTGAAGGTGATCTAAGTGTTGGGGCTTCCCTTGTAGCTCAGTTGGTAAAGAATCCTCAAGCAGTGCAGGAGACATGGGTTCGATCCCTGGGTTGGGAAGATCCCCTGGAGAAGGAAATGGCAACCTACTCCAGTACCCTTGCCTGGAAAATCTCATGAACAGAGGATCCTTAGTATTCTTTCTTATTTATACTGCTGATTATACAGCTATTTATTTGTGAAAACTAATTACACCAAAAACAGTGAATCTTACTTCACATAAAAAATAAATTAAAAATGGCCTAATATATGCTAAATCTAGCACTCTATATTTAAAAAATAAAATTAAAGATAAGCTGAAATGTTCAAATGCTATCTCTGAATGCCACAGTAAATTGACTGTTCAGGGCCAAGTTGATTTGCCTACTAAGCTAGAAACCCTAATTTACTGGCTGATACAGTGAGGTCATTAAGAGAAATTAAACAACAAAGCAAATCTTGCTCTTTAAGTTGGTTGAGAAGCTTACAGCATAAACCGTTGTTGGCTTTGCATCGGTAATTTAGGGTGCAGAGATAGTAGCATCACTTTACTATATGAAAAGTACTGATATTTGAGAACCTAAGTAATTTGGTCCTTCTAAATTAGATTTTCCAAAAAGTAATATCATATCTTCATTTCACTTTATATACTTCACTCTTACAGAAGACCAAATAAATGAGCACTAGAATTGGTTAAAAGCTTTTCTTGATGACATTCCCCAAAGCAGTTTGGGAATCCTAGGTATTGAGTGTTAGGTGACACAGCTCACACTGACCCCACGCTTAACCTCCTGAACTGCCGAAGAATTCTCCAGCTGCAGGAAGTCTGGGAAGTCTCTCACTTAGAATTTCCTTTTGTTGAAGAGAGCTGCCTTGCCTAAGGTCATAAACACTCCTCAAGATCAGGCCACATCCAATGCTTGGCCAATGAAGAAGTATAAAGGTCTGGCCCCCTGCTTACATTGGAACAACTGTGGGAGGCTCTCTGAGCTGTAGACTATGGCTTGGTATCAGCGGACACTTCCGTTGCAGTTACATCAGAATTGAACTTCCTTTCACTTCTTTTCTGTCTCTTTCAGTGTCCCTGGATGTAGATTTCAAAAGTAGTCACTAACACCTTGCCCGAAGCAAAACTCCACATGAGTTTCTGATTTGCCAGAACCCTGACCTATAATACTTGGTGCCAAAAAGGGTGCAAGGAAAACAGACACTGAAAGGAGATACTGGAGCTAAATGGCCTTCCAAGTAACTAGCAGTGAGGAATCATTATTGATGGCGTGTGGAACACTAGTAATCCCTGGTATGCTGTGGTGGTATGATTGTTAAAACTTTCACAGGTGGGTGTAAATTCACTGGCAGGTGCAATGTTTCAGGCTGAGGTAGTAATTTCAAGGATTATAGAATTAAATGACTTATTCAATGTGCTGGAGAAAAACAATGCAGAACTGGGGTTGATTAATCACCAATTAAACATTAAGTGTGAAAACCTTGGCAGCTTATAAAAAGACTCTCATCCCACACAGAGATGAAGAGCTGGTGAAGCTGAGGATGAGGTCATATCTTAACATTTGTAGGTATAAAGACTTGATAGCAGGTTGAATTTTCAATTGAAAGATCTTCTATGTCAAAGTGACAGCCTTGCTTAGGAAGGAGTAAGATCCTGGGACTTGGGATACCGATGTCTGTGTTGATGCATTTAAAAACTTAGATTCAAATGCATGTTTTGACCTTCAGAAATATCTCACTTCCCAAATATAAAGCAAACAAAATTTTCTTGTAAGAAAATGCAGACTTCATCAGATTTTATTGTCACCGGCTCTTCTGGTCACCAATACATCTCGCTGTGGCCTGTCCAAAAAAGTGCCAGGTCTAGTAAAACAGAAAGAGACAAGCCTCAAAGAAGCTGCAGAGGTTAACCAATATGCACCAGTAGGAGTCCACAGAAGCTGCATGGCAATGAATCCTAGGAGTGCAGAATCAAAGACAGATGAAAAATTAAGCTTGGATTAAAAAAAAGTTTAGACTGGGGTACTCTTCTATTTTATAAAATTTCACACCCTAGTCAAGATCTGAAAACAACAACTCACACTATTAGGATGGCTCTTCAGAAAGTGATGGCTCATCCTCCCTCCTCTGAGAAGCAGAAGCGCTTGAAAGAGAGAACAAAAAGGTTCAGACGTGAGGGCATGCTAGCGGGATATGCTGTATGAGGCCCCAGATGACAATGTTTCATGTGAGATCCCAGAGGACACTCAATGTACCAGTGATATGGTATACCCACTGATGAGAAGGGCTTCAACATCCTAGAGAAGCTCAGTGGAGGCTATCTCTTGCATGGCAGAATAAATGGTTGAAATGCTCTTTTTTTTTCACCACATGACCTACCAAGTGGGATCTTAGTTCCAGGACCATGGGAAAAACATCCCAGATCCCCTGTAGTGGAAATGCAGAGACTTAACTACTGGACTTCCAGGGAAGTCCTTGAAATGCTCCTATAAAACTGCTCCTTGATAGCAATAGGGATTAGAGAATCCCAACATAATAGAGATGAACTATCAATAGTTAACTATTGGAAGGAAGGTGTACACAATTATTGCAATAAACAGCATGGTGCAGCAACCAGGGAACCCTGATCTGCAAAAAAAGTATGGAGTTCTTAGGAGCAAGATAAATGAGTAGACAATAGAGGCTGTTTACCATCTGTAACAACATAATGGACCAAAAAACTCAGGAATGGATGATCTGGAACATAAGAGCAGCCATCTCAATAAAAGGTCACAGTATATTGTCCAGTTTTAGGACCTGAGCCAAATCTCCAATCTGGAAACCAGTGGCCTAAAGAAAAGCCAGGCCCTGAAGAGTAAGGACCCAGTAACCCTGTAGCAGGGGTCTGTGTAATAACTTCCCCAGATTTTCCCAAAAATGACCTACAGACAAGGCAAGCTTCAGGGGCTGTGATATTCCTCTTGTCTCAGAAGGGCCTTGTCCCTGGCTCAATGCTCTGATGTTACCTTCTTGAAATTCTTAATAATTCTGTCATTGAACATATGCTTTGCAAGTGAAATTTGATGTAACATAGGGCCCTGTATGTGAGCAGATTGGATGTGCACAATCTGTGTACCCTTCTATTCTTGCTATTCCTTTTGTGTAGTGTTATAATGCCCCATGACAAGAGAATTCTAGCAGACCCATGAGAATTCAGTGAGATTCAGGGTGAGTATAATCATGTTGCACTTATGACTAGGTAATGAAACTCCCTGAAATACCACACTTTTCAACTGAGCCATAACTTGCACTGAACTCAGAAAGAAGGCAGTGACATTCTGAAGCAACACAAGTGACCAGGGAACTCAGTCACATCCTTTCTTTTTCTTGTTACTTGCCTGTATGTCTCAACTACTAATGCTGAAAACGACTTTGAAAGATAGAGTAACATAAGTTCCTTTTCATTCAATCCTTCCTTACTGATCAGTAAATTGAAGAGAGTGTTGGTAGAATGTACAAATATCAAGAAGTGAAAAAAAAAAAGTTGAATTAGTTTTGTGGAACATTTCTGCTATTCTGGTAACAGTAAAATGCATATGCACGTGTGAATTACAAAATGCTAATTATTCCATTTTGATGATTCTGCATATGAGTAAATACTCTTTAAAACCAGCATTGCCTGATATAAAGATGAACAGCAAAATGTATGCTAATGATTATGTCATTTTTTTTTTACTTTAGAATATTACTGCTAAGTCACTTCAGTCGTGTCCGACTCTATGTGACCCCATAGACGACAGCCCACCAGGCTCCCTCGTCCTTGGGATTCTCCAGGCAAGAACACTGGAGTGGGTTGCCATTTCCTTCTCCAATGTATGAAAGTGAAAAGTGAAAGTGAAGTCGCTCAGTCGTGTCTGACCCTTAGCGACCCCATGGACTGCAGCCCACCAGGCTCCTTCGTCCATGGGATTTTCTAGGCAAGAGTACTGGAGTGAGGTGCCATTGCCTTCTCCATTAGAATATTAAGTAACAAATTAAAAATGCTGTGATGAATTCAAAGGAAACCTCCCACCATGATGAGAAGACACTACTTGCTAAGTTTCTTTAAACACTTTCTTTTGTTGTTGTTCAATCCCTAACTTGTGTCCAACTCTGTGATCCCATGAACTGCAGCATGCCAGCTTCCTCTGTCTATCATTATCTCCCAGAGTTTTTCAAATTCATGTCTATTGAGTCAGTGATGCTATCTAACAAGCACATCCTCTGCCACCCCCTTCTCCTTTGCCTTCAACATTCCCCAATATCAGGTGCTTTTCCAATGAGGAGGCTTTGCACATCAGATGGCCAGATGTTTGGAGATTTAGCTTCAGCAACAGTCCTTCCAACAAATATTCAGGGTTTATTTCCTTTAGGATTGTCTAGTTTGATCTCCTTGCATTCCAAGGAACTTTTGAGAGTCTTCTCCAGCACCAATTTGAAAGCCTCATCAGTGCTCAGTCACATCAATTCTTTAGCACTTAGATTCAGCATCAATTCTTCAGCATAAACCAGAGTTTATGGTCCAACACTCACATCCCTACAAGACTATTGGAAAAACCATAGCTTTGGCTATAAGAACTTCTGTCAGACAAATCAGGTCTCTGTGTTTTGATACAGTCTAGGTTGGTCATAGCTTTCCTTCCAAGAAGCTAGTGTCTTTTAATTCCATGGCTGAAGTCACCATCCACAGTGATTTTGAAGCACAAGAAAATAAAATCTGTCAATGTTTCCACTTTTTCCCCTTGTATTTGCCATGAAGTGATAGAACCAGATGCCATGATATTAGTTTTCTGAATGTTGAGTTTCAAGCCAGCTTTTTCACTCTCCTCTTTCAACTTCATCAAGAACTCTTTAGTTCCTTTTCACTTTCTGCCATAAGGGTGGTATCATCTGCCTATCTGAGGTTGTTATTTCTCCTGGCAATCTTGATTCCAGATTGTAATTCATTCAGCCTAGCATTTCCCTAGCATTTATAGGCAGATGTGCTCTGCATATAAATTAAATAAGCAGAGTGACAATATCGTTTCCCAATTTTGAACCAATCCATTGTTTTATGTCCAGTTCTAACTGTTACTTCTTGACCCACATACAAGTTTCTCAGGAGGCAGTTAAGTGGTCTGGTAGTCCCATCTCTTGAAGAATTTTTCACAGTTTATTGTGATCCACACTGCCAAAGAGTTCAATGTAGTCAATGAAACAGAAGTAGATGTTTTTCCTAGAACTCCCTTGCTTTTTCTATGATCCTATGAATGTTGACCAACTTGATCTCTGGTTCCTCTGCCTCTTTGAAACTCAGCTTGTACATCTGGAAGTTCTTGGTACATGCACTAATGAAGCCTAGCTTGAAGGATTTTGAGCATAACCTTGCTGGAATTTGAAATGAGTGCAACTGTATGATAGTTTGAACATAATCTTTGACACTGTCCTTCTTTGGGATTGGAATGAAAACTGATCTTCTCCAATACTGTGGTCACTACCGAGTTTTCCAAATTTGCTGACATTTTGAGTGCAGTTCTCTAACAGCATCATCTTTTACTTCAAATACTAGAGCTAGCAGGTTTCTCATTTGGAAAAGAATCACAATATACACCCACTGGGTTCAGGATATAGGGTCTCTCATAGTAGAGAAGGACAAGCTTTTTTTAAAAAATAGCTTTTGGGGAGCTATATGACCTTGAAAAAGTAGGACACTTGACCATGGGATATCAAATATCATGTAGCCCAAACTGCTTGTCAAGACCTGTATTCTGTCAGACACACCAAGTTACAAGCTCAGTGGAAATAATGGATCAGGCGTGAACAGGGTCACCAAGACTGGCAAGTACAAGTAAGTGGGGGTGATTAAGAGGTCCAGAGCTTCCACTCTTGAAGCCAGTAACTTTCCTTCACTTCATGACTACTACCATATGGGGGATACCGAACATAGCTGATGGAGGAAGAAAAATACATCACTCAGAAATGTAGTAAACACACGAAATCAACCACCTATAACATGGAAGTATGTCCTTTTAAGGTAGAATACATGGGTACAGAAACAAAAAAAACATAAAAATACAAATGATTCCATTTATTGACACTTTTAGGAATCCTCTTGAGCTATTTTTCCTTATCATCCCTGAAACTGAGTTTCCTGGGTTGCTTAGAAGTCCAGGTTTCCTGTAGTGAACACTTCCACAAGAGGACACTCAGAACTTCTCATTATGTTTCAAGCTATGGCTACAACCTCTTTTTCTCATGATCTTCTTTCCACAAGACCACCAAACAAGGAAAGGAGTCACCATTTGGGGAGGTATAATTGACCTTGACCATCAGAAGGAGACAGGGCACAGACGTGAGAGCAAAGAAAAATATGTTTGACATCTAAGTGATCCCTTACAACGATGCTTGCCCAATTTTGGCAATCGGTTCAGTTGTCCAGTCATGTCTGACACTTTTGGCAATACGTAGTAAAATACAGCAGCCATGGCTTAAGCAGGTATAATGATCAGTGGCTCAGCTCCCATAAATATAAAATTTCATGCCATCCCACTAGTGAAGAGACCTAGATCAGCAGAACCAGCAGAAAGAGCAAGGGGGCATCTACAATGGGTTATAGAGGAGGGAGAGAAGATTATCACTTACAGCTTAAGAACACAGGGCAGTGGAGTGTGGATAGGAGGTCTACAGTTTACCTGATCAACTTTTCCTTGTGTGTGCTTCCCAGGAAAGGCATCACACCACAATCCTGAAAGAACTTTCCAAGAACATATATGACGCACATGCAGCTGCTTCGCACAAGCAGTGGGTGGTAGTGGGTGCTCTAGTGAGTATGCAGATTAGTTGCTTCACTTCTTAGACTGGAACATTCATTCCCCTAGCAACTGGGTGTATTGGAAGATAACAGATCTCACTTTAGTTCAGCCACAGCTAAAGAAAACACTTCAGCCAGGGTCAATTTTTCTTCTTGCGGGCAGTCTGAACCTAACAACTGGCCACTGGAAGGCATAAAAACTTGCCTCTTTTCCTTGATTTCAGATAATTCTGAAGAGATATCCCAGCAAATGAGCTTCCTGTGCTATCAGCTGAGCAATGAGACACACTCAATCCCTGCTCAATCAAACTTCTTTTAATCACCTATTTTGTGCAATAATCTTCCTGCAAATCTCTGCCTCAGAGTCTGTTTCCTAAGAAATCTACCTTGTGAGCTCTTGTGATAGTCAACTCCACTGTTGCAAGCCGAGAAAAATGAGGTAAATGTGCAGATTGCTGTCGCATATCCCAACCATAGAGAGCTACAACTTTGATATAAAATACTGCTTATCACATACAAAATACCCAGACAAGTGTGTATCTGAACTAAATTACCAGGCAAATTCCTTTCCTCATCATTGATTTAATAGGATAAATAATATGGGAGCCAAAGAAAGTTCCATTTATATGCAATGTAAATGAAACCAAATAAAGAATTTCATTCATTTCTTTACGAGATGTCAAATTAAAAAGCTGATAGAAGAGCTAAATGAACTGAAACAGGATGAACAACAACAACAAAAGTCCCACATTATTCTTTGATTGCTGGTCACATAAATATTAAAGGAATTATCAGAACTAGGCTTTATTTAACAAGCAAGCTAATCAAAAAGCAGAAATAGATGAGCATTAATTACATTTGCATTTGAAATCAAATACACAGAAAGTATTTTAAGAGAATGGGGCAATGCCAATTGATCATGTTAGAGAGCTATAAGCCATTTCCCTAAATATGTCTTCCCTAGATATCCAGATTGCTTATATGGCTGCGACTCCACTGGAATTTCTTTCCCCATTCAACCTGTGAACTATTGCTTAATTCTTGTTTTTAGAATGAAAGCCTATCAGCTATGGCTGATATCTTCTATAGCAGAGACTAGAGTCTGTGGTCTAATTTCTTCAAAGGATAAGCTTGTCATTGCAGACTAGAAGTGACAGCATGCTGTGTGGACAGGGTGTTAGGGATGTTCAGATGATGTTTTGGTAGATTTTTTTGCTTTCCTAAGCTACTGTATTTAAAAGATAGTACCTGAAAATATACTGCTTAGAGAAAATTAAATAAAAGAAAAAGGAAAAAAAAAAAGTATTTAGGCAATATTTCCAAGGTAATGAGGCATGAAAGACTCTGGCTGAAGGACTAAGACTGAAAGTTAAGCTGACAACTTCTCTAATTGTGAATGCTACATGACTATGGTGTAAGGGTGCAGTAATCTTTGGATCATTGATTAGAAGTTTCCCCATGATTGAACTGAACTGAAAATAGAGATAGTACAGTAGCAACTTAATAATCTTATGAAATAAATAAATGATTCTGTGCCAATGGGGAAAACAAACATAGTCTCTGAATAGTGAACAAAATCAGAAAATAAGCTCCCCAAATAAACAATTTCAGTGTATATTTCAAGAATGGATTCTGTCATCAAACCAATTGTATAATCAATCACTGAGCTAGAACTTTTTTGGAAGACTGAGATCTTGCTTGTACTATAAGGCTTGATTTTCTTTCTGTTATGAGGGGGAGAAAAACTGATGGGCCTCAGGAAATCTGTACTGCTTGTTTTCTTTTGTGAAATGGGAAATCAGAAAGAAAAACTAGGAATATTAGAGGACATATTCAGGATATCAAATATTCTAAAAAAATTTCCCAGAAAAGAGAATTTGAGAGAGTGAAAAATAATCAAAGAAGAAATTACTAATAATAAAAAGCCATGCACCAATACAAATTATTGTGTAATTTTAGTTATCTGACTATATAGACAATCCTAATGGTTTGCAGAGAGAAAAAAATATCTCATACATAAAGGAATAGGAACTGGAACACATCAGATACCTTAAGACCAACAGTGGTAGTTTAAAAATGTCTTTACAGTTCTGAATAAAAATGTTTTCCAATCTTGAATTCAATATTATATAGTCTCCTTAAGCATTAAAAACATGTGAATTTTTAAAAGATTTTTCAGAACTGCAAGTTCTCCAAAAGTTTGTCTTTGTTCCAATCTTTTGACAAAGCTACCCTCCAGATTGCTGGGAGAAATATCAATAACCTCAGATATGCAGATGATACCACTTTTATGGCAGAAAGTGAAGAGGAACTAAAAAGCCTCTTGATGAAAGTGAAAGAGGAAAGTGGAAATGCTGGCTTAAAGCTCAATATTCAGAAAACTAAGATCATGGCATCTGGTCCCATCACTTCATGGGAAATAGATGGGGAACAGTGGAAACAGTGTCAGACTTTATTTTTGGGGGGCTCCAAAATCACTGCAGATGGTGACTGCAGCCATGAAATTAAAAGACACTTACTCCTTGGAAGAAAAGCTATGACCAACCTAGATAGTATATTCAAAAGCAGAGACATTACTTTGCCAACAAAGGTCCATCTAGTCAAGGTTATGTTTTTTTCCAGTAGTCATGTATGGTTGTGAGAGTTGGACTGTGAAGAAGGCTGAGCGCCGAAGAATTGATGCTTTTGAACTGTGGTGTTGGAGAAGACTCTTGAGAGTCCCTTGGACTGCAAGGAGATCCAACCAGTCCATCCTAAAGGAGATCAGTCCTGGGTGTTCTTTGGAAGGAATGATGCTAAAGCTGAAACTCCAGTACTTTAGCCACCTCATGCAAAGAGTTGACTCATTGGAAAAGACTCTGATGCTGGGAGGGACTGGGGGCAGGAGGAGAAGGGGACGACAGAGGATGAGATGGTTGGATGGCATCACGGACTCGATGGACATGAGTTTGGGTGAACTCCAGGAGTTGGTGATGGACAGGGAGGCCTGATGTGCTGCAATTCATGGGGTTGGAAAGAGTCGGACACGACTGAACGACTGAACTGAACTGAACTGACCCTCCAGTAAAACAAGGTAAACTGAGAAAGAAAGACAACATGGGATCAAGAAAACATAAGTCTCAATCCCAGAAGAGAAGTGAAAGTGATTCCTAGGGTGACTGCAAAAGAAAAACATTGGAAAAGACTTGTTAAGAACAAGTCTAGATTGAAACAGAAAAGACTTTAAGGAGAGAGCCCCTCAATAACAAAAATGTAAACAGAGTAAATAACATAGTTGGCCATATTTAAAGGAATTTTAACAGTTTCTCTACATTGCTCATTAGTTCACTCTGTGGGAATGAAGTAATAATAGCTAATTAAAATGCAAACAAATTATAAAAAATAAAGCAACTATAAATTGATACTTTCTATGCTGCTCAGGGTGGTAAGGTATTTTCATGTTATATACTAAAAATAGCAGTCACAGTTTTTCAGAGTCTTCTAGAACTCAAACATACTTTGAACTCTCATCTTTGAACTCTTGAAACTAAGAATTACTATTTCATAATGAGAAAATCAAAACTCTGAGAAGCTAAAAGATGTGTCCTAAATCAAACAGTTAGCAAGAAGTGAAATGGATTCAAATCTGTATTCTAATGTCTATGCCTTTTCTAATAAAGCTTGCTTAACTGGCCTGCTAATACATACATACTCATATTGCACACATGAAATTCAGTGTTACAAACCATGCTGATATACAATATTGCATTTGTTCTTTACTTCTGCTGTGTATTTCTTTCTTTTTCTTGGGGATGGTTTTGATCATGGCCTCCTATACAATGTTATGAACCTCCATCTAAAATTTTTCAGGCACCCTGTCTATCAGATCTAATCCCTTGAATCTATTTGCCACTTCCACTGTATAATCATTAAGGGATTTGATTTAGGTCATATCTGAATGGTCTTTCCCTACTTTCTTCAATTTAAGTATGAATTTTGCAATAAGAAATTCATAATCTGAGACACAATCAGCTCCCAGTCTTGCTTTTGCTGACTGTATAGAGCTTCACCATCTTCGGCTACAAAGAATATAATCAATCTGATTTCAGTATTGACCATCTGGTGATGTCCATGTGTAGAGTTGTCTCTTGTGTTGTTGAAGGAGGGTATTTGCTATGACCAGTGCATTCTGTCAGCAAAACTCTGTTAGCCTTTGCCCTGCTTCATTTTGTATTCCAAGGCCAAACTTTCGTGTTACTCCAGATATCTCTTGAATTCCTACATTTGCATTTAAATCCCCTATGGTGAAAAAGACATCTTTTTAGTGTATTAGTTCTAGAAGGTCCTGTAGGTTATCAAAGAACCAGAAAGTCTTCCCAGGTGATCAACACAAAGAAATAGACAAAAACAATAGATAGGAAAAACAAGAGATCTCTTCAAGAAAATTAGAGATACCAAGGGAACGTTTCATTTAAAGATGGGTACAATAAAGGACAGAAATAGTATGGACCTAACAGAAGCAGAAGATATTAAGAAGAGGTGACAAGAATACACTAAAGAACTACACAATAAAGATCTTAATGACTCAGATAACTATGATGGTGTGATTACTCACCTAGAGTCAGACATCCTGGGGTGCAAAGTCAAGTGGACCTTAGGAAGCATCACTACAAACAAGGCTAGTAGAGGTGATGGAATTCCAGCTGAGGTATTTCAAACCCTAAAAGATGATGCTATGAAAGTGCTGCACTCAATATGCCAGCACATTTGGAAAACTCAGCAGTGGCCACAGGACTGGAAAAAGTCAGTTTTCATTCCAGTCCCAAAGAAAGGCAATGCAAAAGAATGTTCAACTACCAAACAGTTGCACTCATTTCACACACTAGAAAAGTAATGCTAAAAATTATCCATGCTAGGCTTCAACAGTACATAAACAAAAAACTTCCAGAATTCAAGCTGGATTTAGAAAAGGCAGAGGAACCAGAGATCAAATTACCAACATCCATTGGATCAAAGAAAACACAAGAGAATTTCAGAAAAACATCTACATCTTTTTCATTGACTATGCTAAAGCCTTTGACTGTGTGGATCACAACAAATGGTGGAAAATTCTTAAAGGGATGGGAATACCAGATCATCTTGCCTGCCTCCTGAGAAATCTATATGCAGGTCAGGAAGCAACAGTTAGAACTGGACATGGAACAGACTGGTTCCAAATTGGAAAAAGAATACAGCAAGGCTATATATTGTCACCTTGCTTATTTAACTTATAGGCAGAGTACATCATGTGAAATGCCAGACTGAATGAAGCAAAAACTAGAGTCAAGATTGCCAGCAGAAAAATCAATAATCTCAGATATACAGATGACACAACCCTTATGGCAGAAAGCAAAGAGCAACTAAAGAGACTTGATGAAAGTGAAAGAAGAGAGTGAAAAAGTTGGCTTAAAGCTCATCATTCAGAAAACTAAGATCACAGCATCAGGTCCCATCATTTCATGGCAAACAGATGGGGAAACAATGGAAACAGTGGCAGACTTTATTTTGGGGGGCTCCAAAATCACTGAAGATGGTGACTGCAGCCATGAAATTAAAATACGCTTACTCCTTGGAAGAAAAGCTATGAGCATATTTTAAAAGCTTTTTAAAATACGCTTACTCCTTGGAAGAAAAGCTATGAGCATATTTTAAAAGCTTTTTAAAATATTAAAAAGCAGAGACATTACTTTGCCAACAAAGGTCCGTCTAGTCAAAGCTATGGTTTTTCCACTGGTCATGTATGAATGTGAGAGTTGGACCATAGAAAAAGCTGAGCACCTAAGAATTGATGTTTTTGAACTGTGGTGTTGGAGAAGACTCTTGAGAGTCCCTTGGAGAGCAAGGAGATAAAATCAGTCAATCCTAAAGGAATCAGTCCTGAATATTCACTGAAAGAACTGATACT
The DNA here is from genome assembly GCA_006410635.1 of Cephalophus harveyi. Taxonomy (NCBI): domain Eukaryota; kingdom Metazoa; phylum Chordata; class Mammalia; order Artiodactyla; family Bovidae; genus Cephalophus; species Cephalophus harveyi. The sequence continues at coordinate 16,785 of SJYT01042585.1, forward strand.
AAGGCTGAAGCTCCAATACTTTGGTCACCTGATATGAAGAACTGTTTCATTGGAATAGATCCTGATGCTGGGAAAGATTGAAGACAGGAGAAGGGAATGAAAGAATAATAGATGATTGCATGACATAACCGACTTGATGGACATCAGTTTGAGCAAACTCTGGCAGTATTGGTGATAGACAGGAAAGCCTTGTGTGCTGCAGTCCATGGGGTGCCAAACAGTCAGACATGACTGAGCGACTGAACGGACTGAACTGACTGTGCTATGTATGTATGTATATGTGTTTGTAGGTAGGTAGGTAGGTCATAGGTACACATATGTAATTTTCTCAGTGAGAGTATAAGCATTTGGTAGAGAGGAATTATATATTTCATACTTAAATTTGCTGTTTTTGTGCATCATCTACCTCTTAGCAAAGAACTTTACACACAACTAGCTTTCAGATGTTCTTCATTTGGCAGATGCTTTTCTGAGCTCTAAAGAAAATCTTTTTAACATAAAAAATATATATAGCATGAATAAGTGAAATAGTCATATTCTTACGTCTACTTCCTTGGGACTTTACTTTCAAAGTATTTTTACCTTTAAAATGATTCCTTACATGTGGTAGGGAATCATTTTTACATTTGTCTGTGCTAGGAAGAATAAACCTGTACAATCGAATTTTAATACCAACTTTACTTGGAAATCATTAGATGAAATGCTCTAGTAAGATTTAATTATGAGTGTCAGATTTCAGAAATTTGCATACTTAGGGAATTTCCAGCAAAGTAAGAGAAAAGAGTATCCACAAAACTGTTTGGCTTTATAGAAGCTGAGAGTGTTTCTAAAAAGAAGAGTTATGCAACCACTAAATACTACTGAAATGATTCCAACAGATTCTACAGCATGAATGCCAATGGTAACTTGAGGAGATGTCTTACAGAGAGAGCTAGATGAGGTGAAAGCCACACTGCAGGGCTTATTTTACAACTCCCCACTAAAATGTAAGCTCCATAAGAAGGTTTTTTTTTCTCTTTTTTTTTCCCCCTTCCTACTGCTGTCTCTAGTATCTGTTACAATGCTAGATAGAAAAGGAACTTCACAACAATTTATTAAATTTTAAGCACAACTATATTCCAGGTCCTGTGGTAAGTTGCTAAGTGCTGGGATTTAAATTGAACAAAAAAATATTTTTCCCCAGGTGCTAATGAGCTCTATAGAAAAAAAAGTAAGAAAAGGGGACAGGGAATGTATTAATAGGAGGCAAAAGGGGTAGATCACAGTTGGCAATGAGCAGATCAGGGGAGGCTGCTTTAAGGTAGTTATGTTTTCACAGAAACATGAAATGGCTGAGGACAGAAGCCCTGACAAAATCTGTGAGAAGTGCATTGTAGGTAGAGGGAAAAGTTAACCCCTGACCTCCTGATGTAAGACTGAGCCTAGAATATTTGAGAAACAAGAAAAAAATAATTGATTATCATAATTGTTTTTAAAATTTGCCCAAACACCCTAGGAGGTGATTCTTAGTTCCATTTTGTGAATAAAGAAATGCACATTCAGAAAAGTCACCCAGTATGTTACAGTCAGGTTTCCTTCCACAAAGTGACGCTTGCTGTGGGCCATGGTTTCCCAACAGTGGCACATCTGATATTTTGGGCTGCATAATTCTTTGTTGTCAGGAGGGATCCCGTGCATCATAGACTTCTACCTATTATAGGCTGATAGAACCCCTCTCCCCTCAAATCCCACATGACAATAAAAAACTTCCCCAGACATTTTCAAATGACCCTGAGGGTGACAGATAACAACCAAGATATCATTCTAAATGACTGACAGTTACTTTAGGCCCTGTTTTGAAGAAATGACCAAATTAGTTGCATTGCAATGATGATATTTAATCCTATTAATGGTCATTTTATGCCTAATTGATTGACTCTGCTATAGGCGTTTAAATCAGCTGCAGAAATAGACCCAAAAACTAAAGTGACTAGAGTGAGGTTATGCTTTGCATTACTCAATAATGTCTTATGTGCATGTAAAATTAAAGCACACCATGGAAATTTTGAGCAATTTTGCTTAATTTTAGCATGAGAATACATGTACCCTTTATTAAACTAATTCATTTTATTAAAAAGCATAAAAATATTTTATATTCCATGTTTTATGACAAAGCTATCATTAGATTTTACTAATTTTCCGAACAAATCAATCTCAGTGTAATTAACTCTCAGTGAGTACACCCTCACTTCACAATATCTTGAACTCTCCAACTACAATTTATATACCCCACAACTAACAGAGTAATATGCTTGAAAATACTGTCTGTGCCAATTTATTGAGGATGTGGCTTGGGAAGATATTCATTTAAGTTTGCCTTATATTCCTTAGTAAAGAAATGCATCATTGTAAACTAAGGATGTTCAACTTTCATCATTTAAGTAAACATAATAACTTTTCCCTGCCTTGTAAAGATAGATATCCATTTCACCATTGGGACCATCCTTGTCTTAATGATAAATGAATGCTATCATGGAGCTATTTAAGCATGGCACTGAGTAGAGCAACCCTGAGTGCATTCAAACGTGAATTGAGTGAAGGCAGTTCAGAAGCTTTTCAATTGGCCTTAACCTTACAGAATGTGTTTCTCCCCTGGCCTCCTGGACAGAGCCTGCTGTTGCTGGGCCTGTGGGAGAAACTTAAATACAGCTTTGTTTTACCACCTGACACTGGAAGCTTTCCTACCAGATTGAAGACATGCAAGTGTGTTAGAGAAGGGATTATGCACAGGAGCTGTTGTTGACAACATGATTTGGGCTAATTAAAAATTATAATACACAAAAACTCATGGAGACCTTAGCAAAGGAAGTGAAGATAAATTCGAATGCTGTTCGAGCAAGCACAAAATCATGAGATCTTCTAAAAAAAATTTGAACCCCTGATAATATTTATATTAGAATGTTTACTACAAATCCATCATATTCCTAAAAATAGAAAAAGATCATGAAGTATATGATCTTTTTACTTTAAATTTGTTTTAAAAGCTAAACAATTGAGATGTTTCTTGCAACTAGACCTATTTACACTGCAAGTGTTATGAAGTCACAATCACATAGGGCAACTATATTTCTTACGTAGCTCAAAATTTGGGCTACCATCCTAATGATATATATGGTGGTTTAGTTGCTCAGTCATGTATGACTCGCAGCTCCATGAACTGTAGCCTGCCAGGCTCCTCTGTCCATGGGATTCTAGGTAAGAATACTGGAGTGGGTTGCCATTTCCTTCTCCAGGGGACCTTTCCAACCCAGGAATCAAACCCGGGTCTCCTGAATAGCAGGTAGATTCTTTACTGACTGAGCTACAGGGAAATGATATGTATGCAGGTAATGTTTTCTTTTTCCCCTTAACTGATTTGTTGTTTAGTCACTAAGCTGTGTCCGACTCTTTTGTGACTTCATGGACTATAGCCCACCAGGCTCTTTTGTTCAAGGAATTTCCCAGGCAAGAATACTGGAGTGGGTTTCCATTTCCTTCTTCAGGGGATGTTACTGATCCAGGGATTGAACTCATGCCTCCAGCACTGGCAGGTGGATTCTTCACCAAGGAAGTCACCAGGAAAGCCCCCTTAAATAATATTATTATCTAACTTGAAGTCATCTAGCAATACTACCCTATGGCTATTTCCAAAATACATAAAACCCTAATATTTGAGCGCACACAACATATTCTCATCATCATTTTTACCAAGCAAAATTTTTCATGTTAATTACTGTTTGGTCTTTTCCTCCCTCTCTCTCTCCTCTCTCATTTCATTCTATTTATTCATTCTGCCATCTCCTAAGAAAGAATGGTGGTGAATATAAGGAACTCTGTATCAATAGCTGATACAGGGACTTGGGTTACTGAAGATTATTTTCTTAATATGCCAAAAGCTGACATTTTAAGTAAAACTGTGTCTTTCTTTTCATTATAAATCTATGGGTTAATAAATACAAGAGGAATTCTATGCATGTTGTGAAAAGAAAGTAGAATTTTGAGCAAGGGGGAGCATTTTTAGTTGTGATAGTTTTATCAGGTACTATGCATTCCAAAGACTCTCATAAGTCCAGGAATTCAAGAATGGCATAGTGAGTTCAGATAAGATCCACAATTGAATGACTAATTTTTAAAGCAAGTGCGACTTATATTACTATTGCAATAAACATAGTTATTACCAGCAAAGTGAGGCAATTTTGTAGCCATTTTGTTAAAATCTCTTCCCATTTTTCTAACTTTTCAAAGTCATGTAAACAAATGAAAGATATTTCAATAACAGATTGCATGCATCCTTTTTTTAATACAGTGCTTTGTTCATTCTAGAAGAAAGGGTTTAAATCTAAAGTGCTGCTGGCAAGAATGAGACTCACTCTTGATGACAGTGCTTAGAAGAATTAGTTTCTTTCAGGATGCTTAATTGCAAATTATTCTTCAATGCTAAAAGTATATGCTAAATCAAAGCTTTCATTGCTGTGCTTTTATTTTTCCTTCTCACCAGCACTGCAGAATTAATTTAAGCATATTTTACCAGCACTTTACTTTAGAGTTTAATTTCCTGAGTATTAAGTGAAACGTGAAGGAAAGTGTGTGTGTGTGTGTGTGTGTGTGTGTGGTATAGGAGAGAAATTTTTTCCAAAATTCTTTGAAAAATACCAAGATCTGATTAAAAAACACTTAGATGAGATAGTACTAGCATTTAAAAAAAAAAAACTAATTCATCAGATGCTTTATGGCATAAGTTCTATTTCTAAGAGGAGAGGAAAGAGCAACCCTCAAATGTTGGCATGATTGTCAAAACAGCAAATGCACCTAAAGGAAAGATTGCCTTCAAAAAGCTGGGCAAAAAAATGAGATAAAGTAATGAGGTGTGACTGGCATTTCATACTGAGATTCATCATGTTGTCACTTCAACAATCACTCTCTTGGGGGACGATGCCAATTGTGCAACAGCTAGTTGATTCACCTCTATATTTATCTTACAGTAAATAAGTGGGTAAATAAGTTTCTGCCCAACTTCACCTTTACTTGATTTATAACCCTGACTAATCATGTTAGACAAAGGTAAGACATAACTAAATGAGGCATTGGTGTGGAAGTTGAGTGGCCAGGAAAAATGTGCTTGATCCAATTGAATAGTGCATTTTTAATTTATCCAAAGATGCAACAAAAGCAACACATTCCCCATTTTAACCTATTCACTTGTTTCTTCTGTAACATAGACACAGCTATTCATGAAAAAGAAAAAGAAAACTACTTACAATAGTTTCAAGATGATTCAAATATTAACTAGGAATCTGATCAAGAGTTCTTTAATTAAGGTTGCTGTTGCCTTAAAATAAGCCTGTCTACAATACTTAGATACAGTTAATATACTTTAATGAGTGAGCATGATGTAGTTTAAAGAATACTGTCAAAGGAAAATCACATACAATATTCAAAGGGACTGAACCATCTTTCTCTTTATTGCATATTAACCTTGTATATAAATTCAATTGAATTTAAAAGCATAATTTGCTTTTTCCTAATATTAAGTACTCAGAAATGTTTTGTCTTTATTCTGATTGCAAATTAGATTAGTATGTTCACAGTTGATTTCCACTCAGACAGTATAAGACTTTTCTCTTCATTCAAACAAAGGTGGAAAATCAGTGTAATTATAGCTCAGTGACACTCTGTAATGCAGAGAGATGTAGATGATACTTTAGTTAATACGTGAAAAATTAATTATCTATTCCATTAAAGAGATTTCCCAATAATTTAGAAATGTAGAAAGAAACTGTTTTTCTGTGAGCTTCACCTTTCCATTTCTGGCTCTATATTGTGGCATCCACCACATGAATGGAAAGGCCAATTTAAAAAGAGAATACTCAAATACATACTGAGATTTTACCATGTACCATGTACTCTACTAGGCATTCTGAAAATAAAAAGAAATATGAAATAATTATATGAGGTATTCAAAAAAAATATAATAAAATATTTTTGATAAAGAGATCCTCATGAATTATCTTATATTAATACATTTTACTTTATGCATTTTACTCTGTTCTCTTTATTTGGTAAATGTATTTAAAAACAAAAGTCAGTATGAAAATGCATCTCCTACTGCTATACTATAGTCACAGTAATTCATGAGAAAACAATGGAAACAACCCCATTATACTTTTTTTTCCCTTACTTTTATTGTATACAAATTATTCCAAAATGTAATGGCTTAAAACAATCCACCATATTCCTAGGTACTGTGGGTCAGGAACTCAAATAGGCCATAGAAGCAGTATATATATATATATATATATATATATTTTGCTGTATGGTATGAGATCTCAGTCAGGAAGACTCTAAAACTGTAAGTAATTTGATGAGTGTGCCTGGAACCATTTGCAGCTCATTCACTTCCACATCTGGCATTAGCTTGGGCTAACAGGAACACTAGGATTGCTGTTCAGAAGACCTACACGTAGTATTTTTACGTGACTTGGTCTTTTCATAGCATGGCAGTCTAAGAATAGTAAGGCTTCTGACATTAGCAACCTGGGGCTTCAACTGTAAATATTCAAGGGATTATTATAGAAGATAGAATTGTGACTGCATAAATAGAAAAATGAATAACACAGCACCTTCAGCCATTTAAAAATATCAAACTGCCCCCTAAATTCATTTAATTCCATTTATACCTATAATTTACTCACTGCATCAGTTTGTACAATTTAAATCTTGATTTCCCCTCTACATGAAAATGGCCTTTGGTGCTCCTTGGTTCTCCAGTAAAATACATTTATTATGATGAATTAATAGGCTAGAATTCTAATTATAATCAATCACAAGTTAGGGTCATGGACCTCAGCCAAACCTTCAGTTTACAATCAGGATGGATGAGCAGAGAATTAGACCCTGGGCTCTGAGGTGATGGCTCAGAAGGTAAAGAATATGTCGACAATACGGGAGATCTAGCTTTGATCCCTGGGTCGGGAAGATGCCCTGGAGAAGGAGATGGCTGCTCACTCCAGCATTCTTGCCTGGAGAATCCCATGGACAGAGGAGCCTGATGGGTTCCGTGGGGTCACAAAGAGTCAGACATGACTGAGAGGCTAACACTTTTACTGTTTCTTTTTTCTCAGGAGATACCACCGGATTACTAATACTTGCCTAAAGCAAAGGTATTAATATCTTCCCTTTCTTTTTCACCTCTGTATACCCATACTCTTAAGTGCTATAACAAATCAGAACTATGTTTGCTGGGAACATAGACAAACTTTGAGATGACTTTTTTACCTAGACACTTTCGCATACGTTTACTCATTCAATCATTCATATATTTTTTTTGGAACACCCCCCTCATTACTTATCACACATAGAATAAAATCTAATCTCTATTATTACAGCCTAAAAAAAGTCATTTGTTTGGATTTTTGTTTGTTTTGCTTATTGATATTTGAAAGTCATTTTATCATTTGTCTCCTTTAATTTCCTATAATCTCCACAAGAACTGAGACATTTCAGCTATTCACCATCCTATGTATGTGTGCTCAGTAGTGTCTGCCTTTTTGCAACCCCCATGGACTTTAGCCTTCCAGGTTCCTCTGTCCATGAGATTTTACAGGCAAGAATATAGGAGTGGGTTGCCATTCCTTTCTCCAGGGGATTTTTCCTGACACAGGGGTTGAACCTGTGTCTCTTGCATCATCTACATTGGCAGGTAGATTTTTTTACCACTAGCATCACCTGAGAAGTCCATTCACTATCCTATATTTAGTCCTAAATCACTACTTATTTCCTGTGTACATGATGCATGCCAAGTCACTTTAGTCATGTCTGAGTCTTTTGACCCTATGGACCATGGTCTGCCAGGCTCCCCTGTCCATGGAATTCTCCAGGCAAGAATACTGGAGTGGGCAGCCACGTGCTCCTCCAGTGAATCTTCCTGATCCAGGGATTGAACCTGACCTCTTATGTCTCCAGCATTGGCAGGCAGGTTCTTTACCACTATCACCACCTTGGAAGCCCACTTGTTGCACAGAAATAATTAAATACGTATAGTTTACATTGCATGATATTTAGGCCAATTCAAAAAAGGACTAAGACTCTACTATCTTTAGGGACTGGTCATCTCTCAGAAACAATATTTATTTTATTTATCTATTTAGCAGAAAAATGGGAAAAGACAATTTCAGAAGGCAAATAAATCTCCTAAATAACTTAAAAGACACTGGGTCAGATTTTTAAAAGGAAATAAGTACAAGGATGTATGTGCTCAGGCAAATTAAAAACATGATTAAGCGTTATGGCTATAAGATCAACATTGTACTTATGTTCCCAAGTTTTAAACAGTAACTATTTAAGGAGATTTTTATTTGCAGCATATGATAATAGATTGAGTTTTGATAACAGTATTTGCACTAAATTCATCTAGGCAACCAATGATAACCTGAGAAAGAATAACATCCAGCATAAAGAAGGGGCTAAACTGAGAGCTGTCATAAAGAAAGAAGTAGCTAATTCTGGTGCATGAGATTGAGATTAAAAAAAAAAAAAAAAGGGAAAAGAAAGGAAAATGGAAAAATTAATCCTACTTCCAGAATCAGAGAGGCTGTAAATTAGAATGGTTACACTGGCAGAATGGGGAAACCAGTCTTTAAAAAAAAAAAGAAAGAAAACAAAAAAAGGAGCCAATAACATTCTTAAGTTTGGTGTGGAAGTACTGACTTCTGGGAGAATACTCAAGTGGAAATATTTTATTAATAACTGAAAATGTTTGACTAGTGTTGGGCTAACGGTATATGTGGCTGATCTGGTAAGATTTCTAAAGATGCCCTCTATCCAAAGATTCCTATTTCCTGGGTATTCAATAAAATAGTAATCTAGGTATGATTATAAAGAAAATTTTGCAGATGGAATTAAAATCTCTAATCAATTCAACTTCAGAAAAATATCCTGGATTACTCAGGTGGGTCATGTTTTATGACATGAGTCAGAAGAGGCAGTCACAGAGAGATGTGCTGAAGAGAGTGATAAAGGAGAGATGAGGGTAAAGTAAAGTCAGAGAGATTTGAACCATGAGAATGGATCAGCCCATTGTCTCTGACTTTGCAAACAGAGGATGGAAGCTATGTTCCAAGGAATGAAAGAAGTCTCTAAAAGCTGAAAATGATCCCTGGCTAACCAGCTAGCAAGTAAGTGGGACTCTCAGTAGGGCAACTGCTTGGAAATGAATTCCAACAATACACTCTAGTGAGTTTGAAAGCATGTTCAACCCAGAGATTCAAGAAAAGAATGCAGCCCTACTGACACGCTGATTTGATGAAGTCAAGAGCAAACAGCCAGCTCAGCTCCTTTACGCCTAGACTTCTGATCTATAGAAATCTTAGAGAATGAGGTTTGTTGTTTTAAGCACCTAAACCTGTAATAATTTATTACAACAGCAATAGAATATCTAACATAGCAATGACTCAATAAATACCTCTTTTTTTCATTATTTATTTATTTATTTTTATTTTACTTTACAATACTGTATTGGTTTTGCCATACGTTGACATGAATCCACCACGGGTGTACATGAGATCCCAATCCTGAACCCCCTTCTCACCTCTCTCCCCATATCATCTCTCTGGGTCATCCCAGTGCACCAGCCCCAAGCAACCTGTATCCTGTACCGAACCTAGACTGGCAATTTGTTTCTTACATGATAGTATACATGTTTCAATGCCATTCTCCCAAATCATCCCACCTTCTCCCTCTCCCACAGAGTCCAAAAGTCTGTTCTATACATCTATGTCTCTTTTGCTGTCTTGCATACAGGGCTATCATTACCATCTTTTTAAATTCCATATATATGTGTTAGTATACTGTATTGGTGTTTTCCTTTCTGGCTTACTTCACTCTGTATAATCAGCTCCAGTTTCATCCACCTCATTAGAATGGATTCAAATGTATTCTTTTTAATGGCTGAGTAATACTCCATTGTGTATCTGTACAACAGCTTTCTTATCCATTCATCTGCTGATGGTAGGTTGCTTCCATGTCCTGGCTATTATAAACAGTGCTGCAATGAACACTGGGGTACACGTATCTCTTTCAATTCTGGTTTCCTCAGTGTGTATGCCCAGCAGTGGGATTGCTGGGTCATAAGGCAGTTCTATTTGCAGTTTTTTAAGGAATCTCCACACTGTTCTCCATAGTGGCTGTACTAGTTTGCATTCCCACCAACAGTGTAAGAGGGTTCCCTTTTCTCCACACCCTCTCCAGCATTTATTGCTTGTAGA
>SJYT01042585.1:29042-68158 GCA_006410635.1 Cephalophus harveyi
ATGGGAATACCAGACCACCTAACTTGCCTCTTGAGAAATCTGTATGCAGGCTAGGAAGAAACAGTTAGTACTGGACATGGAACAACAGACTGGTTCCAAATAGGAAAAGGAGTGCGTCAAGGCTGTATATTGTCAACCTGCTTATTTAACTTATATGCAGAGTACATCATGAGAAACGCTGGACTGGAAGAAACACAAGCTGGAATCAAGATTGCCGGGAGAAATATCAACAACCTCAGATATGCAGATGACACCACCCTTATGGCAGAATGTGAAGAGGAACTCAAAAGCCTCTTGATGAAAGTGAAAGAGGAGAGTGAAAAAGTTGGCTTAAAGCTCAACATGCAGAAAACGAAGATCATGGCATCTATTTCATACACTATATGAAATAGATGGAGTAACAGTGGAAACAGTGTCAGACTTTATTTTGGGGGGCTCCAAAGTCACTGCAGATGGTGACTGCAGCCATGAAATTAAAAGACGCTTACTCCTTGGAAGAAAAGTTATGACCAATCTAGATAGCATATTCAAAAGCAGCGACATCACTTTGCCGACTGAGGTCTGTCTAGTCAAGGCTATGGTTTTTCCAGCGGTCATATGGATGTGAGAGTTCGACTGTGAAGAAGGCTGAGTGCTGAAGAATTGATGCTTTTTAAGTGTGGTGTTGGAGAGGTATCTTGAGAGTCCCTTGGACTGCAAGGAGATCCAACCAGTCCATTCTGAAGGAGATCAGCCCTGGGATTTCTTTGAAGGGAATGATGCTAAAATTGAAACTCCAGTACTTTGGCCACCTCATGCGAAGAGTTGACTCATTGGAAAAGACTCTGATGCTGGGAGGGATTGGGGGCAGGAGGAGAAGGGGCCGACAGAGGATGAGATGGCTGGATGACATCACTGACTCGATGGACGTGAGTCTGAGTGAACTCTGGGAGTTGGTGATGGACAGGGAGGCCTGGAGTGCTGTGATTCATGGGGTCGCAAAGAGTCGGTCACTACTGAGTGACTGACCTGAATTGAACTGAACTGAACTGAGAAATCAAACTGGAGGAACACAGAGTGGCAAAGAAACAGTTTGCAACTAGTATAGATTGCTTGCTTTAGGAATTTAGATACGGATGCATAAAAGAATGAGTTTGCAGGAGCAAAGACAAGGAATTACTGGAATAAAAGTGACTTCAGTAAAAAAGATGACACATTTACCAAAGAACTGTCAATATTAATGATCACATGTCTACACTGTGTTTCATTATGTAAAAGCAAAACCTTCTACTAATTCTTAAAGTGCTCACTAAAGGACAGAGAGAGGCATGGTGGAAAGAAGAGATATTGGGGTAAACCTCGGTCTAAAAACCTGAGCAAATCCTTAACATTCTCAAGTTTCAACTTCCTCAGCAAACATGCAGGGCTAATAATACACACTCACTAACTTGACATGACAATTACATGGAAAAAAAAGTACAAACCATCTAGAAGAGATTGAACAATCTGAATCCAGAACTAGAAGTTCCAAATTGTATACCCCTCTTATGGTAAGTGAGACCTTAACTCCTATCTCAGAGGAGGTCTGAGAATTGAGAATATTAAATGGACTTAGAGCTGGACAGAAAGTCAATTTTGGGCCTGGATACTTTCTCTACTCTTCTAATGGATCCTAATAAATAAACTATATCACCAGATTTTTTGAGTTTCCAGCTGGCAGATTGCAGACAACAGAACTTGTCAGCCTCCATAAGTGCATAAGCCAATACCTTACAACAAATCTCTACAATGCCTTATAATAAACAAACCAATATCTTATATATACAATTCTTATATTCTCTCTCATGTGAAAAATATAGATAATTATATTAGATATATCCTATTAGTTTTGTTTCACTAGAGGACTTTAATGCATTTAATGTCACAGAAATTTTAAGGAAAAAAATTCATGCTAGGTTGTAAAATGGATCATATAAATAAAAAGATAATTATTTTCTTCTAATACTTGTTATTGTTGTTTAGTCACTAAATCATGTCCGACTTTTGGTCCCCATGGCCTGTAGTCCACCAACCTTCCCTGACCATGGGATTTCCCATGCAAGAATACTGGACTGGGTTGCCATTTCCTTCTCCAGGGGATCTTCTTGACCCAGTGATTGAACCCACATCTCCTGCATTGCAGGTGGATTCTTTACTGCTGAGCCAGTATTAGGAAGCCCCTAATACTTGTTAAGTTGAAAAAAGTTCTATGGATTCTTTCTACTTTCTCTAAGTCCAGCCCTGCATAAAACAAAACTAAAGGGAATTTATATCCTGAATATAACATAAAAACTATTTTAAAAACACTTAAGAGAACAAAAGGCAGATGTGCTATGCCCATGTGGAGAAATCTGGTAGTATAAACGATAACTGTCATATCAATGAAAATATATTGCAAAATGAAAAATTTAAATGCCTATTTACTAAGAAAAAAGAAACAGTAATTCAAGAAAATATAGAATAAAAACCACACTAGTACCCAACATTATAGCCTTGTACTATTTAAACACATTAACATAAATAGAAAGATAGAAAAATGTATTATTTTAATTGGGTATTTCACATGCATCTGAAAACCTGCTGGTCAGACAAGAAATATGGCAAAGTGATACAAATAAGCAAAGAAACAAGGAATATGTGAAGAAGTAGAAGCAAATATCATGAGAAATAAATAATATATATTCATACATACCTTTTTATAGAGATTATATATGATGCATATATAATATCTCTATATATGCAACATATAACACACTATATATGTCATTTATATGCAACATATAGAGTGCACATAAATATAGATATCATATATATTGCAGAGAAGAAAGGTCACCTTTGAGATTATATGAAATATTCACATAAATCAGCTATGCATAAAGGCCATCAAAGAAAGTCTTGAACTTAAGTCTTAGAACTTAAACAAACAATAAAAATATAACAAAAAAGCTTAAAACATTCTGGAAGCTAAAGGTCATAATACAAATAAATCTATATTATATATAAGATAATATACAAAGTAAATGTGTTCTAAACTAAAGTGACAATAAAGTAATTAGCAACCAAATGTGTGAGTCAAAGTAGTGCATAAAAGAAGCTTCATACTCTTACATATATTTATCAAAGAACAAAAGAGAATGAAAACAAATGAACTTAGTGTATAATTGAAACATCCAAAACAAGCTCAAGAAAAGCAGAAACAGAAGAATATGGGAGGTGGAGGCACGAGGAGGAGGCAGAGGAGGTGAAAGAGGAGGCAAAAGAAAATAAGAAGATGTGACAACAGCTGGACAGACAAACATAAAACTTTAAACTAAAAGCTTATTCATTTCAGTTCCTTTCCCCAGTACATCATGTCCAGATTTCTTAAAAAAAAAAAAAATACTAGGCATACTAAAAGACAAAAAATACAGTTTGAGGAAATAGAAATGGCAATTATTTTGCAATTATCAGACCAGAAAAGGAGGATTGTTAGAGAAGAAACAAATAAGATAAAATATTTAACTTTTCTTATTTTTAATTGATCTAACAATAATAATTTACTCACACTTACAATAGCCACAATTGTTCAGAGTTTATAGCTAATGGATAACTGAAATGAATGAGAGAAAGATGTGTATAAGAGACAGGAAGCTATGTTCCAAGGAATGAAAGAAGTCTCTAAAAGCTGAAAATGATCCCTGGCTAACCAGCTAGCAAGTAAGTGGGACTCTCAGTAGGGCAACTGCTTGGAAATGAATTCCAACAATACACTCTAGTGAGTTTGAAAGCATGTTCAACCCAGAGATTCAAGAAAAGAATGCAGCCCTACTGACACGCTGATTTGATGAAGTCAAGAGCAAACAGCCAGCTCAGCTCCTTTACGCCTAGACTTCTGATCTATAGAAATCTTAGAGAATGAGGTTTGTTGTTTTAAGCACCTAAACCTGTAATAATTTATTACAACAGCAATAGAATATCTAACATAGCAATGACTCAATAAATACCTCTTTTTTTCATTATTTATTTATTTATTTTTATTTTAACAAAAGACAACTAAATAGAAAACAGTAACAAATATGACAGATATTAATTCAACTATATCAATCATTACTTTGAACATCAATGGTCTAAATACACTAAAAAAAGAAAGGCTATCCACAAGAAACCAAGTAAAAATACAAACACACAAATAGAAGAAGAGCTAAAAAATGGAAAAAGTTACATCATGCTAACAGTAAACAAACAGAAACTGGAGTAGCTATACTAATCTCAGACAAAGTAGACTTTCAAGCAAGGACAATTATCAGAAATAAAGAGGATCATCCTGATCACTGATGTTGAAGGATCACACTAAAAGCTAGAGAGACAGGCAGACAGAAAATATGTACAATAAAATAACAATCAAATTGAAAACAGAACTATATCAGCAAATATAGAGTCCAAAGACAATTGAACAAGTTTTAAAAGACTGAGGAATAATAATAGCCAGCCTAAATTTCTATAAAAGTTATCACTTAAGATTAAGGATTAATTAATAATATTTTTCAGTGACAGAAGAATGAGTTAATTACTCAGAATTTCTTGCTACTAAAAACCTAAAGAATATGTTTCAGGAAAAATAACTTGAACTGGTAAGGTTAAGTAAGGATTGCTGTTGTTTAATAGCTAAGTCATGTTCGACTCTTTCTGCGACACCATGGACTATAACCAGCCAGGTTCCTCTGTCCATAGAATTTTTCAGGCAGGAACATAGGAGTGGGTTGCCATTTCCTTCTCCAGGGGATCTTCCTGACCCAGGGATGCAACACGCATCTCCTGCATTGCAGGCAGATTCTTTACGAATTGAACTACAATGGAATGAGCATGGTAGATTACATCATTGTTCAAAATATTTGCTTCCCCTTCTCACTGATAATTAAGACTGGCTATATGATTTACTGAGTAACACAAAGATTGAATTGTGAAATCACACTCAAGTGAGTCAGACATTGTATCCAATACCAAGATCTACTAATAATTGCAAGGATACAAATAATCAAGCTATTCATATAAAGCAGAGAGAGTCTTCAGATATGCTAAGCAGCTCCCTGGGTCCTTCCTCCCCATATTGAACATGCATTCTTGACCAAGAATAGACAGTCTAAGTGAAGTACATGTATTATTATCATGAACATTTTGTTTATGAAATATCTCCAATTAACCACCAGACTGAGCAACCAAGCACAGCACAGCATACCTCATAAACCCATGGATTCTGTTTTCATTTACTATAAGTCATCTTTAGCCAATGTTGACCCATTAAGAATTTTCCCTAGTTAATGACTCCCCCATCCTAGTATATGTCATTAGTTTATTTACCCAGAGATTCAGTTATCATGTTGCCAAGGAGATGTGACCAATAGCTTCCCTTTGTAAAACAGAGCAGAGTGATTAAATCACAGACTAAATTTTTTAATACGTTCTTCCATATTACAACACTGTTTTGGGGAGAATTATGTTTCCCTGTGTCACTGAATTCAGGACTATCCACGTATTTTCCTTTGGTAAATAAAATGTGAGTGAACGTAAAGTATGCCACTTCTGAGTAAAGTTTTAATACCAGCTTGTAGTTTGCCATTTATCTCTTTTAGACTGCCAAGAGAATATAAATGTCCCAGATAAAGGTCACACTGTTATTCTTGATTCCAAGTGAAAAATGATGTGATAGGCATTTAGAGTGAACAAGAATTAAAATTGTTGCTTTAAGTCACTGAACAGGTTGCTTTATTATTGGATCTGATTAGAGAGAATGAGCAGTGAAAAATTTTAGCATGCTGGAACCTAAAGAGAAAGCCTGAGAGAAAGTCCCTGTGGCCATGAAACTCTAAGAATATTATTTTTTATCTCATCCAATACTATTGTATTCCTGAATAACAACATATTCCATCTTGGTTATAACCAGAACATCAATAAATTACTGTATTGATACTATCATAATAAACAATAGAACAGCCTGGAGTGATTTATTGGTCAAGGAGTATTGACAGTAAAACCACTGTTAG
The DNA here is from genome assembly GCA_006410635.1 of Cephalophus harveyi. NCBI lineage: Eukaryota > Metazoa > Chordata > Mammalia > Artiodactyla > Bovidae > Cephalophus > Cephalophus harveyi. The sequence goes on from SJYT01042585.1 coordinate 35,081, forward strand.
GATGGGTCACATGTACTTAAGATTTTGCTTCAGAAAAGATGCAAAAATTTACTCCTTACTGTGCAAGCAAGCAACTCTCACAATGTAAACTATGTATGAAAAGTTCATAGTAATTTCTCAGTACATAATAAAATTGCAAAATTTTCCAATAACATAAAGGAAGGTTCCTGAATTTTCAACCTTTTTCCTTAGTACTGCAGAAATACAAGAAGTTAGAATGGACAAATTGTTTTCAGAGTGAAGCTCTTTTGCTTTCCATGGGAAATATTCTGATATATCTATTCAAGTTGTAAGAGGATATTTATGAATTTTTAGATGAAATCTTGAATCTACATGACCACTATATAAAAAGTATAGTCCTTGACATAAGTATATGTATTTTAGATACAATTTGGTAATTTGTAAAATGTAATTTTACCCTTTAAGGCAAAGTTATATCAATTTTCTAAGAACACAACTAGGTGAGAAAATAATTATAGAGTGAGTTCCTCTTTAGATTAAGTTTGACACAGTTTTAGTGACAGAAAACACCAAAGTAATATTTAGTAAAAATACAATTTAATAACTCATGCATAAATGAAGGCAGACACTATTAAGAGTAAGAACTCCACTATTATAAATTAGAGAGATATACACTCTTTTTCTTAATGATCTGCCATCTTTCAATCCTAGTTTCCATCTCATAGTCCAAGATAGCTGCTCTAGATCAAACTGTCATATCTGCCTTCTAGCCAGACGGAAGGAGAAAAAAGAAGAGAGAAGGATATATTTCCCCTCTTTAAGCATATCTCCTAGAAGCTAAACACAACTTTTCAACTTTTTTTCTACAAGGATTCCATTGAGTAGAACAGTCAAACAGAAAATCTAGCTGCAAAGAAGGTCTGAAAATGCAGGTACTATGCTGTACATACAACCATACATACTGATATCATTGTGGAGATCAATTGCTAATAAAAGATGAAATTATATGCAAAGAAGAAGAACTATCTGCCTTAGGAATTCATATGACTCAGAATTTGGACCCCTTTCTTATCTGGATCAGTCAGTCAGGCGGTTCAGTCGCTCAGTCAGGTCAGAATCTTTGCAACCCCATGGACTGCAACACGCCAGGCCTCCCTGTGCATCACCAACTCCCGGAATTTACTCAAACTCATGTCCATTGAGTCGGTGATGCTATCCAACCATCTCATCCTCTATCATCCCCTTCTCCTCCAGCCTTCAATCTTTCCCAGCATCAGGATCTTTTCAAATAAGTCAGTTCTTCCCATTGGGTGGCCAAAGTATTGGAGTTTCAGCTTCAACATCAGTCCTTCCAATGAATAATCAGGACTGATTCCTTTAGGATGGACTGGTTGGATCTCCTTGCAGTCCAAGACTCTCAAGAGTCTTCTACAACACCATAGTTCAAAAGCATCAATTCTTCTGCACTCAGCTTTCTTTATAGTCCAACTCTCACATCCATAAATGTCTACTAGAAAAACCATAGCCTTGACTAGACTGTAGGGAAACCACTAGACCATTCAGGTATGACCTAAATCAAATCCCTTATGATTATAGAGTGGAAGTGACAAATAGATTGAGGGGTTTAGAACTGATAGAGTGCCTGAAGAACTATGGACAGAGGTTCATGACATTGTACAGGAGGCAGTGATTAAGACCATCCCCAAGTTACGGTATTGTAAAGTAAAATGAAGTAAAAATAAAAAATAAAATAAAATAAAAGAATGGATTAAAAGTTCATGTAGACTTGTATTTTTCTGATTAAACAATTCCAAGCTTAAAAAAAAAAAAAAAAAACAAAGAAAAGAAATACGAAGAGGAAAAATGATTGTCTGAGGAAGCCTTACAAATAACTGAGAAAAGAAGAGAAGCTAAATGCAAAGGAAAAAGGAAAGATATATCCATTTGAATGCAGAATTCCAAAGAATAGCAAGGGGAGATAAGAAAGCCTTCCTCAGTGATCAACACAAAGAAATAGAGGAAAAAAATAGAATGGAAAAGACTAATCACAGATACCAAAAGAACATTTCATGCAAAGATGGGCACAATAAAGGACAGAAATGGTATGAACCTAACAGAAGCAGAAGATAATAAGAAGAGATGACAACAATACACAGAAGAACTACACAAAAAAGATCTTCATGACTCAGAAAAAAATGATGGTGTGATCACTCACATAGAGCCAGACATCCTAGAATTTTAAGTCAAGAGGGACTTAAGAAGCATCACTACGAACAAAGCCAGTGGAGGTGATGAAATTCCAGTTTGAGCTGTTTCAAATCCTAAAAGATGATGCTGTGAAAGTGCTGCACTCAATATGCCAGCAAATTTGGAAAACTCAGCAGTGGCCACAAGACTGGAAAAGCTCAGTTCTCATTCCAATTCCAAAGAAGGGCAATGCCAAAGGATGCTCAAACTACTGCACAGCTGCACTCATCTCACATGCTAGCAAAGCAATCCTCAAAATTCTCCAAGTCAGGCTTCAACAGTACATGAACCATGAGCTTCAGGCTGGATTTAGAAAAGGCAGAGGAACCAGAGATCAAATTGCCAGCATCCAATGGATCATTGAAAAAGCAAGAGAGTTCCAGAAAATATCTGCTTCTGCTTTATTGACTATGCCAAAGCCTTTGATTATGTGGACCACAACAAACTCTGGAAAATTCTAAAAGATACAGGAATACCAGACCACCTGACCTGCCTCCTGAGAAATCTGTATACAGGTCAAGAAGCAACAGTTAGAACTGGACTTGTAACAACAGACTGGTTCCAAATCAGGAAAGGAGCACATTAAGGCTGTATATCATAATCCTGCTTATTTAACTTATATGCAGAGTACATCATGTGAAATGCCAGGCTGTATGAAGCACAAGCTACAATCAAGATTGCTGGGAGAAATATCAATAACCTCAGATATGTGGATGACACCACCCTTATGGAAGAAAGTGAAGAACTAAAGAGGCTCTTGATGAAAGTGAAACAGGAGAGTGAAAAAGTTGGCTTAAAACTCAACATTCAGAAAACTAAGATCATGGCATGCTGTACCATCACTTCATGGCAGACAGATGGGGAAACAATGGAAACAGTGAGAGACTATTTTCTTGGGCTCCAAAATCACTGCAGATAGTGACTGCAGCCATGAAATTAAAAGATGCTTGCTCCTTGGTAGAAAAGTTATGACCAACATAGACAGCATATTAAAAAGCAGAGACATTACTTTTCCAACAAAGTTCCATCTAGTCAAAGCTATGGTTTTTCCAGTGGTCATGTATGGATGTGAGAGTTGGACTACAAAGAAAGCTGAGCACCGAAGAATTGATGCTTTGAACTGTAGTGTTGGAGATGACCCTTCAGAGTCCCATGGACTGCAAGGAGATCCAACCAGTCCATCCTAAAGGAAACCAGTCCTAAATATTCTTTGGAAGGACTGATCCTGAAACTGAAAAACAATACTTTGGCCACCTGATGCAAAGAACTGACTCACTGGGAAATAACCTGATGCTGGGAAAGATTGAAGGCAGGAGGAGAGGGGAACGACAGAGGATGTGATGGTTGGATGGCATCACCAACTCAATGGACACGGGTTTGAGGAAGCTCAGGAGTTGGTGAAGGACCGGGAAGCCTAGTGTGCTGCAATCTACAGGGTCACAGGGTCAGACATGACTGAACAACTGAACTGAATAACTTTAGAGAAGGCAATTAATTTCTTTGTCTTATTCAACAACATGCACATATGATTCTCAACACTGTTTAGCAACAAACAAAAAAGATATCCTGTATTGACTAGATTCAGCAATACATGAACCGTGACTTCCCTGATGTTCAAGCTGGTTTTAGAAAAGGCAGAGGAACCAGAGATCAAATTGCCAACATCTGCTGGATCATGGAAAAAGCAAAAGAGTTCCAGAAAAACATCTATTTCTGCTTTATTGACTATGCCAAAGCCTTTGACTGTGTGGATCACAAAAAACTGTGGAAAATTCTGAAAGAGATGGGAATACCAGACCACCTAACCTGCCTCTTGAGAAATCTGTATGCAGGTCAGGAAGCAACAGCTAGAACTGGACATGGAACAACAACAGATTGTGTAAAGACCTTGCTACAGTGCTGTCTTCTTCCTGTTTACCTTTTACTTCCTAAGTCAACTTCTAGCAGGAATCATTGAAAACTAAAGCCACAGACAAGCAAGACTCGGGTTGTACTGGAAGATGCTGCCACCTCTTGATTACAGAATTGAGTCCGTCCTGAGTTACTTCTCAGGAAGCTGTCTTCACTGACCCATGGCCATCCAGAAATGGAGCAGAATTCTGAGTAAACAGGGCGTAGTCGTGCTTTTCCTGGATTGTTCTTCAGCCGCTCAGTCATGTCTGACTCTCTGTGACTCCATTGGACTGCAGCACGCCAGGCTTCCCTGTCCCTCACTATCTCCTGGAATCTGCTCAAACTCGTGTGCATTGAGTTGGTAACACCATCCAACCATCTCATCCTCTGCCACCCCTTCTCCTGCACTCAGCCTTTCCCAACCTTTTCCAATGAGTGGCTCTCAAAATGTGGTTCCCGGACCAGCAAATTCAGTTAGGAATGCACATTTTGGGGCCCTACTCTAGACCTCTTGAGAGAAGAAACTCTGAGGTGGATTCTTGCAGTCTCTGGTTTAACAAGCCTACCAGGTGGTTCTGATACATGTTCAAATTTGAGAACTTCTGCTCTGAATAGGAATTCTAGTGTAATTAAGTATTCAAAACTATTATTAAGTATTACTAAGTATTCAAAGCTGTAATTGATCAACTCAAATGTATTCCTGTGAGTATAGTGGAATAATACCGAAGTTCTACAGAGTACATTCTAAAATGAGGGAAGTTAGTGAGGTTTCTATACTAGCCATGATACTCATATAGTTCATGGATTTTTACTTTTATTAAGGAACTTCTTGAAAATCAAATCTTAATCATATGCTTATGTGTAACATGCACAGTCCACTTATTCAGTCTTGATTCTTTAATTATTTTTAAGAATAAACTTGGCTTGTTCTTTAGCCTTGTCTTTCTTTTAGGTTGATATCTGTGCAGAAGAATTGGGGAATAATGTAAGGCCTGCTGTGACCTTGCTTGGAGACATAAATGCTGTCACTAAACAGGTGAGAGCTTTCGCCCAGGTTCTAGTTTATGTAGCTTGGTCTTAACTGAAGTCAGTTCCCGAAAATGTTTCACTTGGTAACAGGTCTTTTAATATCTAAAATAAAATTTATGATAGAAAGCTATTCTTAAATATAACTATAGAACTTGGTAAATCCAACTCCTTATATATAGATCATTTGTATGTGAGTAAGTTAAACATTTTTTAAATGAGTGACAATTTGAAGGCATTTGTTTGGCAAACTGATCCAGCTATCTGAAAGATTATTATACAGCTTCCAAAGGAACTGAACTTAGAGCCAAGAAATGGCTTTACCTACTGGAAAAAATTCTAGCTGAGTGTTGCTTTTGGCAATAAAGATATTTTTACTCTTCAAGCTGTTACCAGTGACTTATCCAGATTCTTATTATTTGTATATAATTTATACATTTCACTGTGACAGGAGATAAAATATAGCACATTTATCACTTGACTTTGGATATAAATTAGTGTCATAGTCGTCGTTACACAAAATTAAGGTGTGATCCCCAACCACATGTTAAAACACTCTGGAGCATTTGATCTGTATCGTGGGATCCCTAGGTATTAGGGCTCTGAACCTTGTTGCCCAGGTTCTTTGATTTTCCTTCTAGTGTCAGACATAGAGGAGGACTTATGAACGCCCCTGCCTGTGATGTGTGCTTGGGGTATCACTTCTGTTTTGTCTTATGGGATCCCGGCTTCTGGCAGAGGTTGTCACTGAACTAAGCAGAGGCTTTCTGTGGTGCCTGTCTATCTGCTATCAGTTGTTTACTGCCAAGAGGAAAAGCAGAATGTGAGCAATGTGAAGGGTAGGCTAGTGTAGCTGTGTTGTCTTCTTTAGAAGAGATTTTTATGCTAATATGATTTAAGCTTATTTTTAAAAAGGAAAGAAAAAATTTCTTTTTTTTTTTAGCTCTTAGAACAATTTGATAAAACACCATGGCAGTATCCTCCTGAGAGCGAGTGGTGGAAAGTTCTGAGAGAAAAAATGAAGAGCAATGAAGCTTTATCCAAGGTAATACGGGACCCACTGAAATTCAAGAATGCTGCAGGTCCGAAGTGGTTAGTTCTGTCATAGCATGCATACATACGCATCCCTAAAATCACCGTGCATAAGATACACACGCACACACATTCATGTATGTATTATGATAAATACAGCACATGAGTTTCTTGTGAAAGTGCACACTGGGAGGGTTACCAGTTGTGAGTTACGGCGAAGCGGTGAAAAGTGGGGATCTGACACTGGACAGAGCGGTAAAAGTCAGTGTGGATGGCTGTGGCTTCTTATCCTCAGCTTGACCTTGGTACCAAATCACAGGAGATCTTTTGGAACCTTAAATCCTGGGGCATGTTGGGGCATGTTTTTCTGCTTTTAAGGTGTAAGTTCTTTAAGGCATTCATTTAAATAAGTGTTTCATCAAAATTGAAAATTTGATCTAATGTATAGCCACCTTTTTCTTTTTTTTAATTTCAATTTTATTAAGGTATAAAATTGTAAAGTATACCACGGTACTTTGGTATACATAAACACTGTGAAAGAATTCTCCCTATCTAGTTAATTAACGCATCCATCCCCTCCCTTTTATGTTACCTTGCGGTATGTTATGCTGCTGTGTTCTGTTCTGTTATGTCATTGAGACCATTTGTAGCCTTCTTTTTCAATTGAAATTTTTGTATCACTGCTGGAAATTCTTTCGCAACTTACTCATCTGTGCTCGTGGCTTTACCTGGTAGCTGAACGCTTTGGAAATTGTAGTAACGTATGAAATTACCAAACCATCCACTGTTAGCCCAAAAATGTACCACTTCTGCAGGATTCTTCAGTTTCTATTTAAAGGCTTTACTATGGATAGTGTTTTCTCTCTGATTGTGGGAAAGGTTGTTCCTGATTTTTTCCCCCCACTGTTCTATGTATTCCTCTGCATCTTGGTTCAACTGGGTGCGGTTTTCTGTGTGTGTATAGTGTTTCCAACTGATAGAATCATGCATAAGCAAATAGGAAATTCCAGGTATACTCATTGTTCCCTAATATATCAGTTGTCTTGGAATAGATTTGCATTTTCCAAACAAGTAGAGTTGATTATATATGATTCTTTCTTTCTTTGGAATTTTAATCAATGTCTGTTTCTTCTGTCAAGAGCCAGTCACACTTCTTTTTCCCAAATGATATTGTGATTAATTCCTTCTTTTCTGTAGGAATCACCTTGGTTTAAGATGGAAGGATCTTCCCTGTCTTCTCTGGTACAGGAATATAGGAGGGTCCCTCATCTGTCTTGGGTATAATCTCCAGCAAATGAAAGTGGTCCAGGTGAAGAAGCAGTGCTGGGACCAGACGGGGCTCTGCTGCTGATACTCTTAAATGCATTTGGTCAGACAAGGCCCTTGACCTTGCTGTCTCCTCCTCCTCTCAGAGACCCCCCAGAGTAGTGGGTGAAGCATAGCCCCTTTTAAATTTTTACTTTATTTTACTTTACAATACCGTATTGGTTTTGCCATACATTGACATGAATCCACCATGGGTGTATACGAGCTCCCAATCCTGAATCCCCCTCCCACCTCCCACCCCATTTCCTCTCTCTGGATCATCCCCGTGCACCAGCTCCAAGCATCCTGTATCCTGTATCGAACATAGGCTGGTGCTTCATTCTTACGTGATAGTATACATGTTTCAGTGCCATTCTCCCAAATCATCCCACCCTCTCCCTCTCCCATAGAGTCCAAAAGTCCGTTCTATACATCTGTATCACCTTCATTTTTATGTTACCTTTTATCTAGTAAATTAATTTAATGTTCAGTTTTCAGTGTGACATAAATTTGCTTTTAAAATTCTTTCATATAAAAAGACTGAGGCAATTTAAATCAGTATATTAGGCATGGGTGGTAGTGGATATGGGAAAAGTGAATATAAATAAATGACTGATAGTTACACTACATGAAGAGGAATGTAGTCATCATCATTCAAAACAATCTTTCATACAGAGCATTTATACTAATTAAACTTTTAGTGGTCATTGATAAGTAGTAAGTTTGAGATGCTATTTTTTGAAGTAGATTTTTTTAATGTTCTATGTTAAAGGCAGAAACAGGCATTAATAGCCAATGAATTATGAGGAAATTCATATAGAAAAAAGAAGCATCTAGTATCAATGGAGGACTATTTACTTTCACAAAGAGTTGATATAAAAAGCAGCACAGCACCACATACATTTTTATCCATATGTTACTCAGTCCTTGATAGAACAGAGGAGAATGCATGATAAAGGGCAAAATTCTATGCCTGAATTGCTTCAATTATTTTAACTTGGTAATATGTATGCTAAAGCAGTATTGACAACTTATCATGAATCATGACTCATTAATTATAACAAAACATTCATTTATCATCTAACTTTTAGCAAAATAACTTCTTTGCATCACTAGAAAATATACTGCTTAAAGAGGTATGTCCTGGTTATTAAGTCTGTATTTTTGATTGTCTAATCCCAGTACTGGCCAACATTTCACAACTGATTTGCAATGAATATACCTTAGTAACACTTTTGTGTCTGTTGGAAAAATCAGTACTAAACAAATATTTCAATATTTTACTTATGACATACTTCACAATAATAAAATATATTTTAAATTCTTCATATTGATAAAACTATTCACAACTTGATATATCAACACAACACACACATTCCCCACCTTAAACTGTATTTCTCCAACTGTTTTTTTTTTTTTTTTAATCAGTCAACCTTAGTATATTATAGTTTTGGTGACAAATAAATAAAGGGATTAAAACCACACAAAAATTGCAGGAATAACTAAGATACTGACCTTACTACAGAACAATAATAACTCCTATTGTCTATAAAAGCATCTCCTGTTGTTTATTTATTAAGCTTGATTATCTTTCACTGTGACAGAGTTTAAATTAAAATCTTTATTTCACTGACCAAATTATAGCCCATGCTCATGGGGAAGAGTTATCATCAGTTCAGTTCAGTTCAGTTCAGTCACTCAGTCGTGTCCGACTCTTTGCGACCCCATGAATCGCAGTACTCCAGGCCTCCATGTCCATCACCATCTCCCGGAGTTCACTCAGACACACATCCATTGAGTCAGTGATGCCATCCAGCCATCTCATCCTCTGTCATCCCCTTCTCCTCCTGCCCTCAATCTCTCCCAGCATCAAAGCCAATTCCAATGAGGCAACTCTTCGCATGAGGTGGCCAAAGTACTGGAGTTTCAGCTTTAGCATCATTCTTTCCAAAGAAATCCAGGGCTGATCTTCTTTAGAATGGACTGGATGGATCTCTTTGCAGTCCAAGGGACTCTCAAGAGTCTTCTCCAACACCACAGTTCAAAAGCATCAATTCTTTGGCACTCAGCCTTCTTCACAGTCCAACTCTCACATCCATACATGACTACTAGAAAAACCATAGCCTTGACTAGATGGACCTTTGTTGGCAAAGTAATGTCTCTGCTTTTGAATATACTATCTAGGTTGGTCATAACTTTTCTTTCAAGGAGTAAATGTCTTTTAATTTCATGGCTGCAGTCACCATCTGTGGCGATTTTGGAGCCCAAAAAAGTAAAGTCTGACACTGTTTCCACTGTTTCCCAACTATTTCCCATGAAGTGATGGGACTGGATGCCATGATCTTCGTTTTCTGAATGTTGAGCTTTAAGCCAACTTTTTCACTCTCCTCTTTCACTTTCATCAAGAGGCTTTTGAGTTCCTCTTCACTTTCTGCCATAAGGGTGGTGTCATCTGCATATCTGAGGTGATTGATATTTCTCCCGGCAATCTTGATTCCAGCTTGTGTTTCTTCCAGTCCAGCCTTTCTCATGATGTACTCTGCATAGAAGTTAAATAAGCAGGGTGACAATATACAGCCTTGACGTACTCCTTTTCCTATTTGGAACCAGTCTGTTGTTCCATGTCCAGTTCTAACTGTTGCTTCCTGACCTGCATACAGATTTCTCAAGAGGCAGGTTAGGTGGTCTTAATATTATTATAAAAATGGCTTTTGACTTCTTGGACCCCTTGAAATGGTCTCAGTGAGCATCTTTTAAGAGCAGCTGTTTTAAAGGAAAGCAACAGTGTAGATAATTGTCTCTCCTAACACAGGTTAGAGTTGTTGGTACTAAACTCCAAACTGCCTGGATATAAAAGTAAGTAGTAGATGCAAGTGGAAGAAGTGTCAAGAAGAAATCAGAATTAGCAAATAACTAGTAGTATTAAATGTAAGAAGCTGGTTGGATAGAGAAGAAAAAAGAAATTAATATCATAATTAAAACTATGTGAAACAGAGTCCAGATAGAAAATGAAAATGCTCTTTAGATTAAAAATTTCAAGACTAATAGCAACATTAAGAAGAAGACACACATATATAATGGAACATTTTTCAGCCATAAAAAGAAACAAATCCTGCTGTTTGTGACAACATGGAAGCATCTTGAGGGCATCATGCTAAGTGAAACAAGTCAGACAAATACTGTATGATCTCACTTATATTTGGAAGCTAAAATAAAAACCAAAAGTCACAGGTTCAGAGAACAGACTGGTGGTTGGCAGTGGTGGAGGAAGCATTCGGGTGAAATGGGTGAAGGAATCAAAAGGTATAAACACCCATGGTGACTACAATTGATAATACTGTATTGTATATTTGAAAGTTGCTGAGAGTAGGCCTTAAAAGTTCTCATCTTAAGAAAAAAGAAAAGAATAAAAAAATAAAAAATAATACCCAAACAAGAAAAAATATATATAACAAATTTCTCAAACTTAGAAGTACACAAGACTACAAAATATACATGATTACACATCTCCAGAACATTTGTAATAGCACAGAAGAACCAATTTTAATGTAAAAAAAGTGTGAGTTTACTAAGGAAAGAAATTTACTTATGGGATTCATGGCCAGAAAGGCTTTCATGAAATTCATGGCTGTGGACATTTTAATATCCTTTTCTGAACATTTCAAGTAATAAGGTAGAAAAACATCTCTCTAGGAAGTATACATACATCAGAGAAGGCAATGGCACTCCACTCCAGTACTCTTGCCTGGAAAATCCCATGGATGGAGGAGCCTGGTGGGCTGCAGTCCATGGGGTTGCGAAGAGTCAGACACAACTGAGCGACTTCCCTTTCACTTTCACTTTCATGCATTGGAGAAGGAAATGGCAACTCACTCCAGTGTTCTTGCCTGGAGAATCCCAGGGATGGGGGAGCCTGGTAGGCTGCCATCTATGGGATTGCACAGAGTAGAACACAACTGCAGTGACTTAGGAAGTAAATATAATTCCTCATGGACATAATAGATTAGATGATCTTATAAAGTCCTTTTCCAGTTCCACAAAACATCTGTAATCACAAGAAATTCTAGGCCAGGATTTCCCTGGTGGTCCAGGGATTTAGAGTCTGCCGGCCAGTGCAGGGTCACAGATTTGATCCCTGGCCTGGGAAGATTCCACATGCCACGGGGGCAACTAAACTCGTGCACCGCAGCTACTGAAGCCCATGCTCCAGCGTCTGTGCTCCGCAACAAGAAACATGCTCTGCCACGGCAGTGAGGGCCCATGCGCTGCAACTACAGAGTAGCCCCTGCTCGCTGCAGCTAGAGAGAGCCGGTGTGCAGAAACGAAGGCCCAGCACAAAATAAATAGATAAAGTTAAAAAAGAAATTCTAGACCTATTATAGATTAAAAATAGATCAATTCTGAAAACTCCAAAGCATTCTTACCTTTTTTTAACTCACCTGTATTTTTTAGCTAGATCATCCCTTTCTGCTTTCTGTTTAGCAAGCACGTTGTCCATAACTTCCTTTATCTCTAACATCTTACCAGCGTATTGTTCTAGAAGCAAGGTAATAAAATGAAAAGTCAGTTAACTGAGAGATAGCAAATGTTAAATTTGGTCACAAAGGACTTAGCCTTATTGTTAAATTTAAAAAGCCATTTTTTTCCTACCCTCTTCCACCATATCAATAGTCCAGATATCAAAGCTAATGGACTTATGTCACTCTAGAGAAGTACCCTGAGGTGTGTGAGACCACACCAAGAAGGAGCAGGCAAGCCTGAGTTCTAACCCTGTTATCCTGCTGACTAAGCTTGGTGATCCTGGACAAGTCACTGACCTCTCTGGTCGCTGCCTTAACTGTGAAATTAGGGTGCTAAAAGAAGATAAATAGCAAGATAATTTTGTCTGTTACAATTATTTACTTTTTAAAATACAAAAGGAAAACACTGTCAATGTAAAGGAAATTTGAAATAATATGTTTACAGAGAAGAATGCTCAGAAAGATCAAAGGCAGGAGGAGAAGAGGGTGATAGAGGATAAGACGCTTGGATGGCATCATCAATTCAATGGAAATGAACCTGAGCAAACTCAGGAAGGTTGTGTGGGTCAGGGAAGCCTGGCATGCTGCAGTCCATGGGGTTGCAAAGAGCTGGACACGACTTGAACACAACAGGGAAGAGAAGTCAGGGTATTCCCACTCACCCACTCCTTCTCAATATTTCACTCCATGAAAGAGACTGATTTTAATACTTTGGTAGGTGTGTGTGTGTTTAAAATGTTTATTTTATATATAGTCTAGATATTTATACTATATATAACTATTTATTATATGTACTTAAAAATAAGAATCATGCTATCAGTTCTTGTTCTTGCTGCTAAGTCGCTTCAGTTGTGTCCGACTCTGTGCAACCCCACAGACGGCAGACCACCAGGCTCCCCCATCCCTGGGATTCTCCAGGCAAGAACACTGGTGTGGGTTGCCATTTCCTTCTCCAAAGCATGAAAGTGAAAAGTGAAAGTGAAGTCGCTCAGTTGTGTCCGACTCTTCGCAGCCCCATGGACTGCAGCCTACCAGGCTCCTCCATCCATGGGATTTTCCAGGCAAGAGTATTGGAGTGGGGTGCCATTACCTTCTCCTCTTGTTCTTTACACTTAAAATTTGGGGCTATATGATATCTAAAGTCACTTATGAAGTGAAGTGAAGGTTGCTCAGTCATATCTGACTCTTTTTGACCCCATGGACTGTAGCCTGCCAGGCTCCTCTGTTCATGGAATTCTCTAGGCCAGAATACTGAAGTGGGTAGCTGTTCCCTTCTCCAGGGGATCTTCCCAACTAAGGGATCGAACCCAGGTCTCCCCCATTTCAGGTGGATTCTTTACCAGCTGAGTCACCAGGGAAGCCCAAGATTACCAGAGTGGGTAGCCTATCCCTTCTTCACAGGAACTTCCCAACCCAGGAATCAAACCAGGGTCTCCTGCATTGCAGGTGGGTTCTTTACCAGCTGAGCTACCAGGAAAGCCATCAGTTCAGTTCAGTTCAGTCGCTCAGTCGTGTCCAACTCTTTGTGACCGCATGAATTGAAGCACACCAGATCTCCCTGTCCATCACCAACTCCCGTTCACTCAGACTCATGGCCATCGAGTCAGTGATGCCATCCAGCCATCTCATCCTCGGTCGTCCCCTTCTCCTCCTGCCCCCAATCCCTCCCAGCATCAGGGTCTTTTCCAATGAGTCAACCCTTCGCATGAGGTGGCGAAGTACTGGAGTTTCAGCTTTAGCATCATTCCTTCCAAAGAGCATCCAGGCCTGATCTCCTTTATTTTTTTTTTATTTAAATTTATTTATTTTAATTGGAAGCTAATTACTTTACAATATTGTATTGGTTTTGCCATACATCAACATGAATCTGCCATGGGTGTACACACGTTCCCAATCTTGAATCCCCCTCTTACCTCCCTCCCCATACCATCCCTCTGGGTCATCCCAGTGCACCAGCCCCAAGCATCCTGTATCCTGCATCGAACCTAGACTTGCGATTCGTTTCACATATGATAATATACATGTTTCAACACCACTCTCTCAAATCATCCCACACTCGCCCTCTCCCACAGAGTCCAAAAGACTGTTCTATACATCTGTGTCTCTTTTGCTGTCTCGCATACCGGAATGTTTGGATCTCCTTGCAGTCCAAGGGACTCTCAAGAGTCTTCTCCAACACCACAGTTCAAAAGCATCAATTCTTCAGTGCTCAGCTTTCTTTACAGTCCAACTCTCGCATCCATACATGACACTGGAAAAACCATAGCCTTGACTAAAAGAACCTTTGTTGGCAAAGTAATGTCTCTGCTTTTGAATATACTATCTAGGTTGGTCATAACTTTTCTTCCAAGTAGTAAGTGTCTTTTAATTTCACGGCTGCAGTTACCATCTGCAGTGATTTTGGAGCCCAAAAAGATAAAGTCTGACACTATTTCCACTGTTTCCCCATCTATTTTCCATGAAGTGATGGGACCAGATGCCATGATCTTCGTTTTCTGAATGTTGAGCTTTAAGCCAACTTTTTCACTCTCCTCTTTCACTTTCATCAAGAGGCTTTTTAGTTCCTCTTCTTCACATTCCAGGATGGCTGGCTCTAGGTGAGTGATCACACCTAGATCACTTGGTCATGAAGATCTTTTTTGTACAGTTCTTCTGTGTATTCTTGCCACCTCTTCTTAATATCTTCTGCTTCTGTTAGGTCCATACCATTTCTGTCCTTTATCAAGTCCATCTTTGCATGAAATGTTCTCTTGGTATCTCTAATTTTCTTGAAGAGATCTCTAGTCTTTCCCATTCTGTTGTTTTCCTCTATTTCTTTGCATTGATTGCTGAGGAAGGCTTTCTTATCTCTTCTTGGTATTCTTTGGAACTCTGGAAAACCATAGATCTATATAGAATTATTCTTGTAATTACTCAAATTATTTTCCTACTTTCTTCCATTGCTTCCCAAGTAAAGGCATCATGACCTCCCCCAGTACAAATTCACAGGATTTACATGTAAATTATGTCCAAACCCAGATTCCCAAATAGGAAATTATTTCTTTTAAGCTACTTGCTATTCATTTCATTTTTGGCTTTGTTTCTTAAGTTTTTCTTAATTTTTTTAGACCAAGGTGTATTTTTCTAGATAATTTAATTAGAGAAAATCAGTGGTAGAAAGCGACATAAAGTTCATAGTTGGAATTTGCTCCAGAACCTCCTTTTGCAAGTCAGACAAATGATCTGACAAGTACAGAGTCAGTGTTCCCAGAGTAGTTTCTATCTCACTAATCTCCTTAAATGATAATTAAGAATTTAGACATAGATTTGTTGGGAAGATTTGACACTTTAACAAAAGACATTTACATTATCTACATACCTGCCATGTTTGGCTTTTCTAAGTGAATTTTAAACCACAGGTAAAAATAACATTACCATAGTAACCAAAGTTTATATGAATAGATACAAAGATATATTATGTCTAACATGATACTATATACTTATCAAGAGACAAAATTAATCAATGGCATCTTTGAGAAAACCTAGAAATTACCCAAATAGGTATAAGATTTTAATGTGTGATAATAAGGCATTATAAAATAATGAAGATGAGAGGAATTATTCAATAAATAAGAGTAGGCAAAGGGGTAGTAATATGGGGGAAAGCCCTACTCTATCTTTCTACCATACATGGCAAAGACATTTCAGATGAATTATAGAGTTACAATGCTTAGGAAAAATAACATGTAAAATGTTTAAAATGAACATTTTTTTCTGCTTCAATTCAGTTGAGGTACTAAAAATATTTGATATAAAAATAAATATAAAACATCTATAAAAAATTTACAAAGAAATAAACAAAATAAAATTTATTTCTCTTGGATGCCTCAACCAGATCAAAGATGAAAAGGTGTCCGAATATGGAAGTGGTGAATTTGCAAAGCTGTCTCTTTAGAGAGGTGCCGCTTGACTGGGTGGGATTCTCCGCTCTGAGCAGCAAGCGTGAGCAGTGAGGGCGCCTCTCCTCCTCTGTTGCCGGTGTTCAGTTGCCCGCTCATGTCCTACTCTTGGGACCCCGTGGACTGCAGCACGCCAGGCTGCCCTGTCCCTCACTACCTCCCGGAGTCTGCCCAAGTTCATGTTCATTGCACTGGTGATGCTGTCCAGCCATCTCATCCTCTGATGCCCTCTTCTACCTCTGCCCTAGATCTTTCCCAGCATCAGGGACTTTTCCAATGAGTCGTCTGTTCACATCAGATGAGCAAAATACCGGAGCTTCAGCTTCAGCATCAGTCCTTCCAGTGAATATTCATGGTTGCGCTCCCTTAAGAGTGACTGGTTGGATCTCCTTGCTGTCCAAGAGACTCTCAGGAGTCTTCTCTGGCACCACAGTTCAAAGGCATCGATTCTTTGGCATTCTGCCTTCTTTACGGTCCAGCTCTCACAACCGTGCGTGACCACTGGGAAGACCACTGCCTTGACCATGGACCTTTGTCGGCAGAGTAATCTCTCTGCTTTTCAACACACTTCTCTTTACCTCAGCCTAAAGGGGCAGTTTCTCAAAGGACTGTTAAGAGAGTGTAACAACTTTCTATTGAGGTGACAATGGATGATAATCTGACTTGCTCTTTGCTCTTGAACATCTAGAAGTTCAGAAGAACAGGGAACTTCCACAGTGGTGCAAAGAAAAAGCTGCTGTTGTGCTAGGAATTAATTTCCTTTCTCCTGATAGTGGGTTCAAGATCTTCAGGATCGTGAAGACAGTAAGGAGACTGCCTGGTCCTCCTTATGAGGGCTTATACTTGAAGGTGACAGCCTGTGTAAGGTAGACCACCAGGAAAAAATGCTGAGAGGAGACTGAGAAGGGCCAGGGAAAGAAACATGCACAGCCACATCTTAGGAGCTATGTAGAAGCTTCAGAAGAGCCTCAGAAATTTTGCTTTGATGAACCTTAGTTTTCAACAACTGTTAAAAAGCAGTGTAACCAACAGCAGTCAGGACGTGATCATGAGCCAAGAACTCTGGTGTTTACTGCTGTACCTCTCCTTCCCTAGTGTTATTCGCTCAGTCGTGCCCGACTCTTTGCGACCCCATGGACTGCAGCCCTCCAGGCTCCTCTGTCCATGAGATTTTCCAGGCAAGGATACTGGAGTGAGTTGCCATTTCCTTCTCCAGAGGATCTTCCCAACCCAGGGATCGAACCCAGGTCTCCTGCACTGCAGGCAGATTCTTTACCAACTGAGCTACAAGACTCAAAAAAGGGATCATGATTAGAATAATCCCAGTGATAACATGATCACAACAGAATAAAATTAAGTTACAAAGCCTGGGAGTGGGGAGGGGAGAAGAGTTTCTAATCTTAGAAGCATTAAAAGCAACAGCAAAGAGGCTGACACATTCTACTATACAGAATTTGAGAATCTCTGTATTTAACACACACTAATATGTTATAAATAAAAACACCGTGAAGGGACAAAAAAAGTATTTGCAGCAGTTACGGCAGAAAAGGGGTCAATAACTTGATTATACACAATGGCTTCAATTTCTTAACAAACAGGAACAGTCAATTTATGAAACAGAAGATAAAATTAGTGAAAAAGTACCATTAATAATCAATAAGTGAAAATAATATACATATTTTTTACTAAAGTAGTAAAAAAATTTTCAGTAAAATTATTTTAAATGAAAATACTGACGTTATTAGCAGTGTAAAAGCAAACACAAATGTGTGTTGGTGGAAGTACAAATTATTATGTAACACTATAGGAAATCAATTTATCAATATGAACCAATAGATTTTACAATGTTTATATATTTTGACCCAATAATTTCAATTATGTTAATTTTTCCTAAGAGGGTAATCCTAAATCCAGAAAAAACTATGTATGGTGGTATAATAGCAAAAAAAATGGAAAAATATACATGCTCAACAAAAAAGGGAACATTAAGTAAATCATGGGACATTTATTGAACAGGATACTATGTAACCACTAAAAATGATGGCCATGACAGAAAGAAAACACAGCACATCTAACATGAGCCAGTCTACGCTTCTTCACAATCTTACTGAGGTATAATTGCACAAGCATTCTCTTAGGAAAAAAAAGAAAACTAAACACCAAAATATTACAGTAGAGCAGCAGGCGATTTTTAGCATGTTTTTCCTCATTATTGTTTTTGAAGTGTACCTATATACCTTTTATAAAGAAAAAGGTATATTCTTGTAAAATTCATCTCAGATGTATAAGGTACTATAAGATGTATAAGATACTATACTTAGATGTATAAGATACTATAAATACTAAATAAAATATATGAACTATACATACTGTTTGGGGATATAAATTAATTTGTATTATTTTCCTCAAAATATCACCTGTATGATGTGTTAGGCCAGGATGAAAAGTAGAATGGGTATAGTTTAAAAAGAAGTAATTTTTAAAAAAGGTATACAACATGAATTAGGGCTTCCCTCATAGCTAAGTTGGTAAAGAACCTGCCTGCAATGTAGGAGAGCTGGGTTTGATTCCTGGGTCGGGAAGATTCCCTGAAGGAAATGGCAACCCACTCCAGTATTCTTGCCTGGAGAATCCCATGGACAGAGGACAGAGGAGCCTGGCCGCCATGGGGTCACAAGAGTCAGACACAACTTAGTGTCTAAATCACCACCACCACAACATGAAATTAAGCTAACAGACTAATTAACAGTTATATCCTGCTACAAAAAAGACTGATGAGGTACTATTTTGACTTTTTAAATTAATTTTTATCAGAGTATAGTTTATTCACAATGTTGTATTAGTTTCTGTTTTACAGCAAAGTGAATCAGTTATACATATACAAATACCCACTTTTTTTAGATTATTTTCCCATTTAGGTCATTGTAGAGTACTGAGTAGAGTTCCCTGTACTCTGCAGTAGGTCCTTATTAGCTGTCTGTTTTATAAATAGCAGCATGTAGGTGTCAATCCTAATCTCCCAATTTGTCCCTCCTACACCCCTTCCCCCTTGCTAACTATACATTTATTGTCTGCAACTATGACTCTATTTCTGTTTTGTAAATAAGTTCATTTGTACCATTTTTTTAGATTCCACATATAAGTGACATCATATGATACTTGTCTTTCTCTGACTGACTTCACTCAGTATGACAATCTCTAGGTCTGCAAATGACATTATTTTGTTCTTTTCGATGGCTGAGTAATATTCTACTGTATGTATGGACTACATCTTTATCATTCATCAGGGCTTATAATGTGGACATTTTTTAGGGGGAGGACACCTTCAACCTCACAGCACTCCTATTTTGAATTCTATCAAAAGTTTAGTTTTGCCTGTTCTTGAACTTTTTAAAAATGGAATCATACTATACGCACCCCATCCCTAAAAGAAAATGAGGCAGCAATGCCTTGGATGACTGAAATAATCAAACTTAAATATGAGTGCATATTTACCTGCATCTTCAGGAGTTCTTATTTCAAACTCTAATAAATTTTCTTGTTTTTCTTCTATATCTTGTAGAATGGCACTGATGGTCTGACGCTATCAGATAAAATATTAAAAACTTCATTACAAGAAGGCAGATGTTTTTCTCTAACAGGCAACTGACAAATGCACAGTAAAAGTGCTAAATAAAGTACTACAAAAAAATGCTGATTTCCCTTTATGTTCCAAATGTATTCAGGCCTCATTTAAACTTAACTATATATATATGTATTTGGGAAAAAATTAAACTTAAATACATCTTGATTTATGTAGCAGATCTGCTCCTGGAAAACATAATGTTAAGAGTGGCAACCATAAAAACAATCACAATTTCTCAATGACTCCTTTTATAGGTGTAGGAGGAAAAAAAAAGAACTCAGCAAATAATATTTAAAGATTACATATATGTAAGAAGTTCACTTTAAGGCTTTATGATTATCATTGTACACTATTAAGATTTCACATACACTCTTAGAAATACAAAACACTCTCAAAAACCCACAAATAGGATTTAAAACCATCTCTTTATATACTTGTCAGTATTAATTAAACTATTAATGTTAATAGTTTAATATTAATATTAAACAATTCAATGCAGATAGTTTCTAGGTTCATTGTTAGAGAAATTAAAATAGAGGAATATTAATACTGAAATGCCTTCAACATATTGGCTTGGCCAACAAATTCGTTTGGGTTTTTCCATAACGTGTTATGATCATTTTTGCTTCTGACACGTCTTTCACAGATTTGTATATTAAAGCATACTGGTTGAGAGCACAGGCTCTGGAGTCAGATTACCTGGATTTTAATTCTGCCACTGCTATATAATAGAAATGTAATTTTGGATTGTTACCTGTCGTGATCAATGCAAAGAAATAGAGGAAAATAACAGAATGGGAAAGACTAGAGATCTCTTCAAGAAAATTAGAGATACCAAGGGAACATTTCATGCAAAAATGGGCTCAATAAAGGACAGAAATGGTATGGACCTAAAAGAAGCAGAAGAGATTAAGAAGAGGTGGCAAGAATACACAGAAGAACTGTACAAAAAAGATCTTCACGACCCAGATAATCATGATGATGTGATCACTCATCTAGAGCCAGACATCTTGGAATGTGAAGTCAAGTGGGCCTTAGAAAGCATCACTACAAACAAAGCTAGTGGAGGTGATGGAATTCCAGTTGAACTGTTTCAAATCCTGAAAGATGAGGCTATGAAAGTGCTGCACTCAATCTGCCAGCAAATTTGGAAAACTCAGCAGTGGCCACAGGACTGGAAAAGGTCAGTTTTCATTCCAATTCCAAAGAAAGGCAATGCCAAAGAATGCTCCAATTACCGCACAATTGCACTCATCTCACATGCTAGTAAAGTAATGCTCAAAATCCTCCAAGCCAGGCTTCAGCAATACGTGAACCGTGAACTCCCTGATGTTCAAGCTGGCTTTAGAAAAGGCAGAGGAACCAGAGATCAAATTGCCAACATCCGCTGGATCATGGAAAAAGCAAGAGAGTTCCAGAAAAACATCTACTTCTGCTTTATCGACTATGCCAAAGCCTTTGACTGTGTGGATCACAATAAACTGTGGAAAATTCTGAAAGAGATGGGAATACCAGACCACCTAACCTGCCTCTTGAGAAATCTGTATGCAGGTCAGGAAGCAACAGTTAGGACTGGACATGGAACAACAGACTGGTTCCAAATAGGAAAAGGAGTGCGTCAAGGCTGTATATTGTCACCCTGCTTATTTAACTTATATGCAGAGTACATCATGAGAAACGCTGGACTGGAAGAAACACAAGCTGGAATCAAGATTGCTGGGAGAAATATCAATAACCTCAGATATGCAGATGACACCACCCTTATGGCAGAAAGTGAAGAGGAGCTAAAAGGCCTCTTGATGAAAGTGAAAGAGGAGAGTGAAAAAGTTGGCTTAAAGCTCAACATTCAGAAAACGAAGATCATGGCATCTGGTCCCATCACTTCATGGGAAATAGATGGGGAAACAGTGGAAACAGTGCCAGACTTTATTTTTTTGGGCTCCAAAATCACTGCTGATGGTGACTGCAGCCATGAAATTAGAAGACGCTTACTCCTTGGAAGAAAAGTTATGTCCAACCTAGATAGCATTTTCAAAAGCAGAGACATTACTTTGCCGACTAAGGTCCGTTTAGTCAAGGCTATGGTTTTTCCTGTGGTCATGTATGGATGTGAGAGTTGGACTGTGAAGAAGGCTGATCGCCGAAGAATTGATGCTTTTGAACTGTGGGTGTTGGAGAAGACTCTTGAGAGTCCCTTGGACTGCAAGGAGATCCAACCAGTCCATTCTGAAGGAGATCAGTCCTGGGATTTCTTTGGAAGGAATGATGCTAAAGCTGAAACTCCAGTACTTTGGCCACCTCATGCGAAGAGTTGACTCATTGGAAAAGACCCTGATGCTGGGAGGGATTGGGGGCAGGAGGAGAAGGGGACGACCGAGGATGAGATGGCTGGATGGCATCACGGACTCGATGGACGTGAGTCTGAATGATCTCCGAGAGATGGTGATGAACAGGGAGGCCTGTCGTGCTGCGATTCATGGGGTCGCAAAGAGTCGGACACGACTGAGCGACTGAACTGAACTGAACTGAATGAGGAAGGTAATGATATTAATAGAAACTACTTTTATTATTATGTAGGCTAAATAGATTAACATAAAGCACTTAGAGGAGAGCTCACCATGTCATAAATACTCTGTGAATGCCAACTATTATCATTATGATAATCACTTTTGTACTCATTCTCTATGGAGGGAGAGAAGAAGGAGGCTGCCTAGATGCTGTGATCTGAAGGTGTTACAAGGTAGCATCAAACTAAAATCATCTCATTTCCTTTGCATCTGGCCATAAAGTCACCCCTCATCCTCAATTTGGTTTGAAATTTTTAGCACTCAAAACCAAATTTACATTTACAAAGGATAAACCTTTAATGACTTTAAAGTCCGCATATTTTAAGTTTTTTCTTAAAGTTGGTTTTCATTAAACTTTTATATCTTCATTATATTTCCCTGAGGCTTGGCATCTAAAGTGATACACATTATTCCTGAAACAAATACTCATACAGTTAATAACAATAGGGTTAGGGTGATTTTTCCATAATGTTTTAATCTTTACATGAAAATACACCTTAAAGATACTAATAGTCAATACAGTGAGCTGAGCTGATACAGAAGGACCCCTGTCTACTCCAAACACCTGGAAAAATACACTAGACAAAATACAACAAATTTTAACCACCCACGCCCAGCTAAAAATGGAAAAATAAAGGGAAAGGAAATGAAGCTGGTAGCAGCCCATGAGGGATGTGGAGCAAACATACGTATTAGGAATTAGGGTCTGGGTTTTTAATACCTACAAAGGAACAGGAAATAAGGCCTCAGGGCCACATAAGGAAGGGGTTAGAATCAGTCAGTTGGGTTCAGTTGTATCTGACTCTTTGCGACCCCATAGACTGCAGCATGCCAGGCCTACCTGTCCATCACCAACTCCCAGAGTTTACTCAAACTCATGTCCATCGAGTTGGAGTTAGAATGGAGCCCCACATAAAACTAGTGACCATGAGTGGGTGTCCTTTAGCTTAAATAAGGATTAGTAAAAACTCTACTTGTCACCCACTCAGCCTTTGGGTAGAAAATTAGAGGTCAAAAGGTATCGCCCAGAATATAGTGTAGAGAATTAAAGAGATGGAAAATACAAAAAAGATATAGGGAGACTGGTTTAACAACCATCTCAAAAAATATGAGTTTCATAAAAGGAGAATACTGCTAATGGGAGAGGGGTAATAGTCAACAATCTAAGGGCTAAACATTTCCAGAATATAAGAAGAAATCTGTCTTCAGACTAAACGAACATGTCTAGTCCTTTTAGAGTAAAATTAATTAAAAACACACCTACATTTAGACACAACCTAGTGAAACAGCAGAATATGAAAAAAAAAAAAATCTTTAAAACTGTAAGCCTGAAAGATATATTATCTACAAGGGAGTGACATTTAGATTGACAATTAACTTTTCATTCATTACAAGAGATACCAGGAACAAGGTAAAATATTTTTCAAATGTTGAGGAAAACACAATTCATTTTAAACAGCATTTAAAATATTTTAGGTAAAAAATATTTGAATAATCATAGTTTATGTTCAATGAATAGTATTTTCCTCTCTATACTAACAAAAAGTATGTAAGGGAAGTCTAATCCACACACACAGTCTTATTCAAAATATTTTTTTGAGGAGTCTACTTTGCTTAAGAAGTTAGTGTCTAGGATGCTATGTGTTTTAATCAAACTAGATGGATATGAGAATATCCATTTCATAAATTAATATATGTGCAACTAAGTTATTTTCTTTAAAAATACACCTTCACATGAGGGATTTCACATAGAGCCAACTATCTCTATAAACCACGCAGGGTCCAGGTTGGTTACACCAGGCTGCTTTCCTCTTCTCCGTCAAGGTCCCAAGGTCTTTCTTCCTACTGTGTATCCGAGGCACTTTTTGGAAGTTGGATGGATGAAGACACACTCAGTTCAGTTCGGTTCAGTTCAGTCGCTCAGTCGTGTCCGACTCTTTGCGACCCCATGAATCGCAGCACGCCAGGCCTCCCTGTCCATCACCATCTCCCAGAGTTCACTCAGACTCACGTCCATCAAGTCCGTGATGCCATCCAGCCATCTCATCCTCGGTCGTCCCCTTCTCCTCCTGCCCCCAATCCCTCCCAGCATCAGGGTCTTTTCCAATGAGTCAACTCTTCGCATGAGGTGGCCAAAGTACTGGAGTTTCAGCTTTCAGCATCATTCCTTCCAAAGAAATCCCAGGGTTAATCTCCTTCAGAATGGACTGGTTGGATCTCCTTGCAGTCCAAGGGACTCTCAAGAGTCTTCTCCAACACCACATTTCAAAAGCATCAATTCTTCGGCGTTCAGCCTTCTTCACAGTCCAACTCTCACATCCATACATGACCACAGGAAAAACCATAGCCTTGACTAGACGGATCTTAGTCGGCAAAGTAATGTCTCTGCTTTTGAATATACTTTCTAGGTGGGTCATAACTTTTCTTCCAAGGAGTAAGCGTCTTTTAATTTCATGGCTGCAGTCACCATCTACAGTGATTTTGGAGCCTAAAAAAATAAAGTCTGACACTGTTTCCACTGTTTCCCCATCTATTTCCCATGAAGTGATGGCCCCTGATGCCATGATCTTCATTTTCTGAATGTTGAGCTTTAAGCCAACTTTTTCACTCTCCTCTTTCACTTTCATCAAGAGGCTTTTTGGCTCCTCTTCACTTTCTGCCATAAGGGTGGTGTCATCTGCATATCTGAGGTTATTGATATTTCTCCTGGCAATCTTGATGCCAGCTTGTGTTTCTTCCAGTCCAGTGTTTCTCATGATATACTCCGCATAGAAGTTAAATAAGCAGGAGGACAATATACAGCCTTGACGTACTCCTTTTCCTATTTGGAACCAGTCTGTTGTTCCATGTCCAGTTCTAACTGTTGCTTCCTGACCTGCATACAGATTTCTCAAGAAGCAGGTCAGGTGGTCTGGTATTCCCATCTCTCTCAGAATTTTCCACAGTTTATTGTGATGCACACAGTCAAAGGCTTTGGCATAGTCGATAACGCAGTAATAGATGTTTTTCTGGAACTCTCTTGCTTTTTCCATGATCCAGCAGATGTTGGCAATTTGATCTCTGGTTCCTCTGCCTTTTCTAAAACCAGCTTGAACATCAGGGAGTTCACGGTTCACATATTGCTGAAGTCTGGCTTGGAGAATTTTGAGCTTTACTTTACTAGCATGTGAGATGAGTGCAATTGTGCGGTAGTTGGAGCATTCTTTGGCATTGCCTTTCTTTGGAATTGGAATGAAAACCGACCTTTTCCAGTCCTGTGGCCACTGCTGTTTTCTCCAAATTTTCTGGCATATTGAGTACAGCACTTTCACAGCATCATCTTTCAGGATTTGAAACAGCTCAAGTGGAATTCCGTCACCTCCACTAGCTTTGTTCATAGTGATGCTTCCTAAGGCCCACTTGACTTCACATTCCAAGATGTCTGGCTCTAGATTAGTGATCACATCATCATGAATGGGCTTCCCTGGTGGCTCAGAGGTTAAAGCGTCTGCCTCCAATGCGGGAGACCCGGGTTCGATCCCTGGGTTGGGAAGGTCCCCTGGAGAAGGAAATGGCAATCCATTCCAGTATTCTTGCCTGGAGAATCCCACGGACGGAGAAGCCTAGTAGGTTACAGTCCACAGGGTCGTAAAGAGTCGGACACGACTGAGCGACTTCACCTTCACCTTCATCATGAATATCTGGGTCGTGAAGATCTTTTTTGTACAGTTCTTCCGTGTATCCTTGCCACCTCTTCTTAATATCTTCTGCTTCTGTTAGGTCCAGACCATTTATGTCCTTTATCGAGCCCATCCTTGCAAGAAATGTTGCAACAGTGACACTGTTTGTGGGATAGGTAAGCGCCAAAAAATCCAATCCAGGAGTAAAGGACAGCAGCTAAACTATAGTTCTCTGTTCAGTGCAGACAGTTTCTTGGTTCTTTGTTA
This sequence comes from Cephalophus harveyi, assembly GCA_006410635.1. Classification (NCBI taxonomy): domain Eukaryota; kingdom Metazoa; phylum Chordata; class Mammalia; order Artiodactyla; family Bovidae; genus Cephalophus; species Cephalophus harveyi. The sequence continues at coordinate 61,121 of SJYT01042585.1, forward strand.
GGAGAATTAAAATAGAAGTCTCATTCTGGCTTCAGAAACAGGACAGCAGGCCTCTCTGACCACCTGTCTGGGCACTGCCTAGATTCTGAATTCGGTGCCTGTCCTTAAGCACAGCAACTCAGGAGTCACTTTACATAAGAAAGGGAGTGGGTTTTGGAATTCTTGAGCCCCTGGAGGTCTGGTCAACCCTAGGATCTAAGGAAATTCTGTGACTGACTCACAGGTGAAACAGCACTGGAAGAAGTTTAAAGTAAAACCAGTGCTGCATTTTTGCATGCGAACTGATGTTCACATCAGTTTGTGGCCTGGGATTATAAGCAGGAGTCCCTGAAACTGCGATCTGAAGTCTCGCCCACAGGGCAGATGCACTGCCCAGAACCTGTCCCGATTGTGACTCCAAATTGCTGTTAATGAGGGACTTCCCAGTGCTGTTCAAGGCTGGATGTAGGCTGGCCCAGTTGGTGATGCATATACATGCTGTCATCTCTTTTTCCCTGGTGGCTCAGAGGTTAAAGCGTCTGCCTGGAATGCAGGAGACCTCGGTTCGATCCCTGGGTCAGGAAGATCCCCTGGAGAAGGAAATGGTAACCCACTCCAGTATTCTTGCCTGGAGAATCCCATGGACGGAGAAGCCTGGTAGGCTACAGTCCACAGGGTCTCAAAGAGTCGACCACGACTAAGCGACCTCACTATACTATACTATTGTTTCTATTTCTTTTCTTTTAATGCTTGTATATTGAAATTAAGTCAAATAACCTATAAAAAACTGAAACTGTTTATGTGTGTAACAAGTGGTTTCTTTGGCTGACGAGTCCTTCAAACCTGAAACAAAAGTAAAACTTTTGGCAAAACATTCATTCTGCTCAATTATGCTGTATTATTATCTTATGACACACACAAAAAAACATTTTTAACCTGCATGTTCTTAAAAATGGAAAGAATGCTGCCAATAGCCAATGGCTGGCTGGCACAAAGAATGGCATTTTCTAGGCTAAAGAACAAAAGCATTTCAACTTCACTCACCATGAAAAGGTTTTCTTCTGTTTTTTCTTGGTGTGAGATAGAAGGTGTATCAACAGTTTTGGAATCATCACAAATGCACTGTTTACGTCTTCTTGCCCGGACGTCAGGAATTTTTACTTCAAAACATAAAATCAGAAAATATATTAAGAATGTACAAAAATTTTGCCTAAATTTATCAATTGTAATGGTGACAGTAATAGGAAGGATAAATTGTCTGTAATTACCATGATATCTTAATGTTGATTAGCACCTCATTATTTATTATCAATTGACTAATTTTAGCAAATCTACTGAATACTTGTCACATGCTGGATATCCAACTCTTTCCATGAATCATCTTATTTAATCTTCATATGAGCCCTGAGGGGTAGGTAGTTAATTACATCTATTTTATAGAAGAGTAACGTGAAGCTTAGAGGGATTCAAGAAGTTGCCTGATGTGTTACACAGCTAGTACTGAAACCAGATCTGACTTCCAGTCCATGCTCTACTCTGACCGTAATTCACTGTCTCTATAAAATTCTCTCTGAACTTTCTCCCATTCTAGATTCCCTTTCTCCACATATGGTTACCCTATATCCCTCATTCTGTTGGGTTACCTGTCCAAGGAAAGGTATATACAAGGAACAACAGAAAAGTGGGAATAGATCTGCTGCTGCTGCTAAGTCGCTTCAGTCGTGTCTGACTCCTTGCGACCCCATGGACTGCAGCCCACCAGGCTCCTCTGTCCATGGGATTTGCCAGGCTAGAGTACTGGAGTGGGGTGCCAATGCCTTCTCCAATGCATGAAAGTGAAAAGTGAAAGTGAAGTCGTTTAGTCGTGTCCGACTCCTTGCGAGCCCATGGACTGCAGCCTGCCAGGCTCCTCCGTCCATGGGATTTGCCAGGCACGAGTATTAGAGTGGGGTGCCGTTGCCTTCTCCAGTGATCTAGATCTAGTACCTTATAACAGAGTGCACAGTAGCTCCAAATATGGCTGTCAAGAGAGAAAAAGACGTACCTGGGGCTATATGAAAAGTCTCACACCCTAGGGGCTTAGCATATGGGAGCAGACAAAGAGATGAGGATCTGTGTGTCACTCTCCTGACTGTGACCTACATGTGATCTACGCACCAGTAAAATAGGACACGATGATGTCTTCGCCTCTCACCAATCCTATCAGTTGGTAAGGAGAGTGGCAGGCCAGGTGAAAAGCATGTCACAGGGGTTCTCTCCCCAATAATCTCCCTCACAGACAACACAGATAAGCTCCTGGCTTTCTTCTTCCATGAGTCAAGGCTCACGCATGAAGGAAAAGGAAGATCAATTCCCTCTCCTCAACACTTCCAAAATTGTTTTTAACTGCCTGTTTTCTGATTTCTCCCTCCACAAGCCTGGAGCTCCTCCTGGCTGATCTGTATAGCATGTGCTCAACAAATGCATGTTTTCTAAGTCAGTGCTCACTAAATGCTTCTTTAAAAAACACAAACACACCCGTCACCTCACACTGTTACCTTGTGTGTCTGTGTGTGTGTGTGCTGGTGAGAACATTTAAAAGTTACTTTCTTGGCAAACTGCAAGTATACAATTTATTATTAAAAACTGTAATCATCGTCTTATACATTAGAAGACCCGCAGAACCAATTCATCTTCTAAGTGAAAGTTTGTACTCTTTGATCAACATTTCTCCATCTCCTCCACCACATCCTCTCCCAAGCCCTTGGCAACCACCACTCAACCATCTATCTGTTTCTTTAAGCTTGACTTTTTAAGGTTCCACATATAAGTGACACCACAAAGAGTTTGCCTTTCTCTATCTTTCTATGCTTATTTCATTTAACGTGACATTCTCTAGGTTCACCTACGTTGCTACAAATGGCAGGACTAAATGTGTATTTCTTATAGATAACTCGGGCTTCCCTGGTGGCTCAGAGGTTAGAGCATCTGCCTCCAATGCGGGAGACCCGGGTTCAATCCCTGGGTCGGGAAGATCCCCTGGAGAAGAAAATGGCAATCCACTCCAGTATTCTTGCCTGGAGAATCCCACGGATGGAGAAGCCTAGTAGATTACAGTCCACGGGGTCGCAAAGAGTTGGACACGACTGAGCGACTTCACCTCACCTCACCTTATAGATAACTCATTATATTAGTTAAGTGCAAAGTACTGCTAAAAATGATTCATAAAAATTTCCCTGACTATATATTTCCTTGAAATATTCTTTCCACTATAATATATATTACACATACACTCACACACATATATAAGTATAGTATATTTGCTTAACAAATTCATATTCTAGCATTAGAATATTAGTCTTGAAAAGTTGGCATGAGTCCAACTTTTGCATGAATCATTATAAATTTTGACATAATGGAATCTTAGTTGCAAAGACTTTAGTATAATGTCATTCTTTTCCAGTCCCACTATAAAGTAAACCAATTTGCATAGTTTCAGTAACAGTTCTATCTCAGATCCAGTGTTATGAGAGATGAATGTTTGTTTAATGAATGTTTTGTTTCAACATATAATTCTAATAAATAGAACCATATAATCTATAAATTAAACCAAGTTTTGAAATGCTGTTTCTAAAAATAAATTATGCTTTTCAAGAGTTTAATAACCAGACAAAAAATTATCCCTAGTTATGAAACAATTTATACAAATCTAAAGAATTTGTTTTTCTAAGCAGAGGTATACACCTGCATAAAATAGCAAGAAACATTGCTATACATACCAGTGACTACAGCATCACTCTCATCTCTGTTGTCAGTCTCAGCTGCACCATAAGATTTCAGCAGTTCTTTCACATTTTCATCATCTGCTTCATCCAAAGTAGTCTTCTGCTTTTCATCCTTTTGATTAGGGTTTGCTCCATGTTGTAGTAGCATCTCAGCTGCCTAGAAGGTATTTTTCCAAAGTTATCTCTACAGACACCTAAAATCAATCATTTCTGCTTTCATTATAGGATAACACTATTAAATATTAAAAGTTACCAAAAAATTTCTCAAACTCTGACTAAGAAAATTTCGATTAAATTTGATATGACAATTGTAAACTGATTCACTGTTTGGCCCGATCTGTCTTCACAGGAGAATCAAATACAGTGATATGAAAGTACCAGATATGCTGCTTTCATTATCTAAGAGCAGACTTAGATAGACTGATGTGCAAAAGGATTTACTCTATCTCTGTTACACAGCCTTTTGCCCTCCCCTAAGCTGCTGGAAGACAGGGTACAGAAGGGAGCAAAGATCATTTCAGGATTATATTATATTGTATTATATTATACCTAATGTCCATTCTAATATTCTCTACGCAAATATGTTTCCTAAATAGATGACTTGTATTCACAGAATCTTAACAAGATAAAAAGAAACAGAAATCTACCCCAACCCCATCTTTACAGAGGAGAAAACTGAGGTCAAAGATAAATGTTGTGATATTCTGGGGGCAAAAGTTTCTGATATAAATAATGCTTTCCTGAATAACTCAAACTTGTGTATTAGAATCAAATTTGTGATTCATCAAAGTTAAAGACTGTCACTTATTAGTTGATAGTAAAAGTCAATTTAGTAAAAAACAGTCAATGATTCCATCTGCATAATACAGGCAACTCAAATCACTGAAAAACCTTTTGATCAGGAAAAGATGGTCAGTATTTTGTTAAAGATATGTTATGTTCTAGTAGCTTTTTTCTTTCCACTTGTGTTCAGGTATGGAGAAGCATAAAAATTTAGAAGCAAATGCACCAGTAGAAATTATGACAGTTCCTTATTTGTTCTATCAGCCTAGAATTAGCCCAGCATGAAGGAAAATATATTTGTTTTAAGGTCAAGCGTACAAAACTCACTCCTGCTACTTGCTAGCTATGTCCCTGGGCAAGTTACTTACCATTTGAATCTCATTTTTCTCACTATGAGGCTTAAATGTGAACCCATGTATACAGTATTTGGCACATGGTGGGGCTTAAGGGAAAAGAGTCCCCTAATCAGCTGTATGTAAGCCCAGCAACGCTTCTGCCAGTCCTCCCTGCAGCATTTTGCCTAACTTTACGTAGTTTCCTTACACACATTTGTAGATCCGCCAAAGGAAGGAAGGTCCCCCTTTAAATCGCTGGAGAGGTCTCTCTACGCAGATACGTTCCATCTGGTATCTTGCTCTCAGAATTTTAGCTGTTGGAGCCTTTGAAACTTCAAATTCTGTCTTCTCAGCTCTCTGAGATCATAAGGCTATTTGTTTTCTTCCTCCCTACACTACTGCCTGGAAATTCCCTCTAGCCCATAAGGTGGGGCAATCCACAAGGCTCATCTCATTTGCTTCTGTTCTCTCCTGCATGTTGTCTAATATCTTACATATTAGACAAAATATTTTACATATTTTGCTCACTTTTCTAGCTTTTAAGGTGGGAGGGGATATCTTATCCCTGCTATCCTATCTTGTACAAAAGTAAGTGTCCATTCCCATCCATATTTTAGCTTTAAAAAAAAATCTTTTCCTCTCGTTCTCCTTTTCCTTATCTTTAATACTCCACAGTTTATAAGGTAGAATACAAAACCACCTTGGAAGATAACTTACAACAGAACCTAAGTTTTTTTTTTAAATATGCAAGTTGAAAAAGAAAGTAAGATGATGAACTCAACTTTGTATATAGTCATGCAAGAGAGAAAATCATAGGATATTATAGAATTGATACTTTTTAGTTCTACAATTGGGCTTCCCAGGTGGCACAAGTGGTAAAGAATTTGCCTGCAATGTAGGAGACCTGGGATGGGAAGATCCCCTGGAGAAGGAAATGGGAACCCACTCCAGTACTCTTGTCTGGAGAATCCCACGGACAGAGGAGCAGGACAGGCTACAGTCCATAGGGTCACAAAGAGTTGGACATGACTAAAATGACTTAGCACACACACAGGTCTACAATATCATATATTTATATATCTTGCTCCCTTACTTATCTTTCTAGATTATCTATCAATATCCTACCTCAAAAAAAAAAAAAAATGGGGACAAAAGGGAGAAAGTGAATCAGAAATAAAAAGAACAAATGACAAACTGTTACATGGAGGGAAAGTTAATGAAGATATAAGGAACGATGCTGGCCAATATATGTGTCAAAGTAATTAAAATATCATTAAAGCCACTACCTCCTTCATTTCAAATAGAATATTTCTCTTTAAAGTGAAGGCAATAGAGATATGGAAGGTTAATCCAAAAGCAAACTTTATCTGTATCACCATCTAGGTATCAAGAACATCAGTGATTCTCTAGAACAAGCAATGATAGCTCACTATGGTCCATGGGCCAAATCCTGTCTACTGCCTGATTTTGTAAATGAAGTTTTAGTGGCGCACAGTCAAAACCCACTCATTTACAAACTGTCTAGGGTTGCTTTTATAACAGAATAGCAGGTGAGTGGTTGCAATAGAGGCTGTGTGGCCCAGAAAACCTAAACTACTGATTATCTAGCCCTTTGCAGGAAATACTTACCAATCCTTGCTCTAGACCAGAGCTGTCCAACAGAGGTCTCTGTGATGATGGAAATGTTCTAATCTGCATTGTCTAATACGGGAGCCATTTGCCGCATGTAGCTACTGAGTACTTCAAATGTGGCTAATGCAACTGAAGAACTGAATTTTTAAATTTAATTGATTTTAGGTAATTTAAATTTAAATAGTCATTATGTAAGCAGCAGCTGTGCTTTGCTGGAGCAGCCGTGAAGAGATACCCCACACCCAAGGTAAGAGAAACCCAAGTAAGATGGTAGGTGTTGCAAGAGGGCATCAGAGGGCAGACACACTGAAACCATACTCACAGAAAACTAGTCAATCTAATCACACTAGGACCACAGCCTTGTCTAACTCAATGAAACCAAGCCATGCCTGCAGGGCAACCCAAGACGGGCGGGTCATGGTGATGTCTGACAGAATGTGGTCCACTGGAGAAGGGAATGGCAAGCCACTTCAGTATTCTTGCCTTGAGAACCCCATGAACAGTATGAAAAGGCAAAATGATAGGATACTGAAAGAGGAACTCCC
>SJYT01042592.1:3142-42780 GCA_006410635.1 Cephalophus harveyi
CACGCTCCTCTGTCCATGGGATTTTCCAAGCAAGAATACTGGAGAGGGTTGCCATTTCCTCCTCCAGGAGATCTTCCCCACCCAGGTATGAAACCCGCATCTCCTGCATTGGCAGGCGGATTCTTTACCACTGTGCCACCTGGGAAGGGTAGGGATGGGAGCCTTAAATACATCTTAGTGAAGAAGCAGGCTGCTGACCAAGTATCTCTCGGATGGTGTGCCGTGGCACAGCTTGGCTCAAGCCTTGCAGATGCTCGATGAGAGAGAAAGTATCAATGAGCCGGGAACGAATGGCATCAGCCCGGGGTAGTTGCATGTGTCCTGATGGGTGATAAGTGGCCATGTCTGTTAAGAAAATAAAAGTGTCATTTCATTTTTGGAGTTGCACCAAGGCTTAGAGATTCCCTTCCCTTTCTCCCAAGGTCTTCGCCCTTAAGAGGACAAATACATTGTACTCAGACTCAAGGCCTTTTGAAACAAAAAGAGACGGTAGTCATTAAATAATCTGCGTAGCTGACTAAGCGGCCAGGCGCCTCCACCGGGGTGACAGCATTTCTAGTTAAATGCAGCAGCCACAAAAGGTAGGAGTCCCGGCTTGGACAAAGAGGAATTCAAGCACCACCCGGACCTGAGGGAGTCAGGTAATGCAATGAGGTGGGACAGAGGGAGGGCTCAGGAACTGCCCCCGAAAAGAAAAACCCAGTTCCAAGAGGAACTGGATAAAAGGCAACAGCCTGACGTTTTGAAAATGGGTCCGATCCCAAGCGTGACCACTCCAACGCGCTCCCTCGGGTGCCAGCTCCTTCTCTCAATTCCCGCTCCTGGGCCTCCTCCCAGCCCAGGCTCTCTTCCGCCCACTCAGCCCCGACTTCAACTCCTCCGCCTCCGGCTCTGGCGCCCCCTGAGCTCGGCTCTCCGCAGGCGGGACGAATTCAGTGTCGGCTCCCAGCTCCGCAGCGCCACACGTCCGGCTCCCGCCCGGTCCTGCCCGGTCCCGGGTTCCGGCTGGCCCCCGGACCCACCCCCAGCAGCAAGCAGCGACCCGGGCCCCGCTTCGCGGCCCCGGCCGCCCCGGCGCTCGCCGCCTCGGCCCCGCCCCGCGCTCCGGCCACTCGGCGGTTACCAGCTGGTCCCGCCCGCCCGACGCGGGCGCCGCACAGCCAATCGGCGGCTGCCACACTGCGGCCCGAGCCGGGCTGGGGGGTTGGGACCTCCGGCTGCAGGTCCGCCTGGGCCAGACGCGCGATCGCAGGCTGAGGGTGCGTGGTTGCCGGCCCGTCTCCGCAGTCCCCGCCGAGCCCCGACCCTCCTGGCCGCGCCCCCGCCTTACCTCGTCGCCATGCGCCTCCGCCGCCTAGCGCTGTTCCCGGGCCTGGCGCTGCTCCTCGCCGCGGCCCGCCTCGCTGCTGCCTCCGATGTGCTGGAACTCACGGACGACAACTTCGAGAGCCGCATCACCGACACGGGCTCTTCTGGCCTCATGCTCGTCGAGTTCTTCGCCCCCTGGTGAGGCCAGTCAGCCGGGGCGGGAGAGGCGCGGCCGGGTGGGCAGGGGGCGAAGGCGCGGGAGCGGTTGGGCCTACGCAGCGTCGGCGCCCTCCATCATTCCGCGGAGCCCGGCTGCGGCCGGCAGGGTTTCCGCCCACGGAGACCCGAGCTGCCTGGCCGAGAGCGCAGAAGTCGGTGCTGATCCTCCTGGAAGCGAGAGCTGGGAAGGAGAAAGCGAAGGCCGCTCTCGCGCAGGGCCACATCCTTACCTCGGTGCTCGTGCGGCACTTCCTATTTGCAGAGGGTTTAACCACCCCCTCCCCCGCCCAGCTTCGATGGTGTCTTTAGAGTTCTGCGTGAGTCAGTGCTACTGTTTTCCATTCTTCAGACTAGGCTTTGCGAGGCCTTATATTGGAACCTAACGTTTCCCCAAATGCCGAGGCCCTGCGCCCCCGGGGTACTTCCTTTCTTCTTGCCCCAGGCAGCCGTTGGTTTCTGGCCAAGGTCACTCAAGTGGCTGCAGAATGGTCATCTGTGCTTTCTTAAGGCAGGCAGTTATTTTGTCCATCGCCTGGTGCACACTTCCTTCGTTCAACTGATGCTTCTCAGCACCGGCAGAATTCCGTTAGAAAGAGTAGATGAACAGAGTAATTCCACCAGAAGCTGTCTAAATGGTCAGTTTCAATTAGGATTTCTGGAAAATGCCAAAGAAGACCCCAGTGAGAAAGTAAGCAGTGTTGGAGAGATACTCCATAGAAGGGTGACTTAACTAGGGTGTAAGTTCCTTAGGATACAGCTGACTGGGGGTGGGGGTGGGGAGAGAGCAAATAGAATTTCTGGCCCAGGAAACCTGAATGTTGGCTTTCTTTTTTTTTTAACCGCAAGATATTTATCATAGCAAACAATGATTATCTTAACCCTGGGGAGGGCTCAATATAACCATGCTAATTACAGTACTTAATTTTTCTCCTGCCACAGTGACCCTTAATTAAAAAAACTTTGTATTCAGAAGTCTAAGTAAAAGAAAGTTAATGGCTAACTTGCATTTACTTCTGTCAGTAACTCTGGTCTTCACTCTACAGGGGCTCAGCTGACTTGAGGGTACACTAGAAATCCTGTCATGAAGACCACCTGAACCAGAAGGGTGTGCTTAGCAACACATTTTCAACTTCTGATAGACTTTGCATCTAGGGTGTTCCCACGACTAACTGGCAGTACTGGTTACACATCACAGGTGGTCTTTATACATCTGTAGAACTCACATTCTCTCAGAAACAACTGGTCTCAATCAAATATCAATGCTGTTGACTTTGAGGGGGTGTTCCTGTAATTAGAATGCTGTATGGAGCTGTGTCAAAACTGGGAAGTGCCCCCTGTGACTACAGGGGTCAGTATGAAGTGAATTGCTGGAGAATTGTGGGCTATCAGACTGTTAGTTTAAAGGAGATTTTTATTTTTATAATTGAGGTGTTCTGTGCTACTTTAAAGGCTTCCCTAGTGGCGCTAGTGGTAAAGAGCTGCCCTGCCAATGCAGGAGATACGAGAGACTCGGGTTCGATCCTTGGGTCAGGAAGATTCCCAGGAGGAGGGCATGGCAACCCACTCCAGTATTCTTGCCTGGAGAATCCCTTGGACAGAGGAGCCTGGCGGACTATAGTCCATGGGATTGCACAAGAGTGGGATACGACTGAAGAGACCCAGCACGCATGCACGTGCTACTTTAAATTGTTGCATGTGCTTCCCTAAGAACTGCACAGCCCGTTGTGCACTAAACTGTCCCTAAAGTTGGGTGGACCTCTGCTGCGGTGTCACCTTTTAACTGGTCTGGAAGGTAGAGAGTCATCCTCCATAATGCCTGCAAGAAGGATCAGTTTGCTGAATGAGTAATTTGGAATCAAGGAAGTCTCCTGTTCATGATGTCCTTATTTCTTCACATTCAGCTATTTTTATTTATTAATATTTTAGCTGAAAATATTTTCCAGCTGCTATTATTCCTTTGTACTCTTGTTACACGAGAGATAGGAACAGTTAAAGAATCCTTGTTAAGAGTAAAATGGACCTGTTTTGAGCAAGTTGTTTTTCTCATTTGTCTTAGGGTATTTTTTCCGCTTTCGTTTTACAAGTGAAAGTGACAGATTTCTTTGCAGCTGATTCTGTAGCCTAATATTTCCATTATGGAGTCATCATCTGTAATTTGGAAGAATGGGAGTATCTGAATTTCTGTGGGAATAAATAGAACTATTTAAATGTGATAATTTCTGAAAATTACTGGTAAGTGTGAAGTTTTAAGTCTTCAGCATCTGCGTGTGTTGTAGGTTTGTGCCCTGTCCTCTGGAGCAGTAGTATTAATTAATGATACTTGATACTGTTCTTATAGAAAAAGACTATGTGGATAGTATAAAGTGGAATAGTTAATATTTTTCTTATACTGATTTCTTTCCTTGGAATTGCCTCCCCCTCTCCCACCCCAGCTTGGTCTTTTCAATAAGATTTAGCTCAGTAGTTAACTTCTTCCTTCTCTGGACCACTAACTGGTTGCTCCCTCTATTAGGACCTAATAATACTATCTGTCACCCCTGCCAGACTGATGTTTCTATAGGGTGAGGACTGTATCAGTTTTTCTTCTGTCAAAAGCTAAAATAGCATATGGCACATTGCAGTCAAGAAGTAATAATTGTTGGGTGAATATATCTTGGGATTCCTAATTGAAACTACCTGGATTAGTTGCTAGGTAGCATCCCTGAAGGTGAATGGGATTATTTGTGTGTTAGTATTATCCAGTGGTAGGTGAAAGAAGTAGTGGTAAAACTTGATGATCACCTTCAAAATCCACCTAAATTCCATTCCTGATGAATTTTAAAGAGGCAGTCTCCTCCACTGGAACTTGTCAGACAGGTCCTTCCTTGGGTATTTGATGATATTGTGGATAGTAGCAGTGCTTAAGGCAGCGGTTTTCAGTCCCAGCCCAGTCCCTCTGATTATCTCCTGGATTCCCAGAGGAATCATTCAGTAAGTCCTAGGGTGGTGCCTCAGCACAGGGTTTTTGGTTTTTTTTTTTAATGCGTAATTGATACTTTGTATATGCATCTATGTTGAGACCCGCTCCTGCTGCTGCTACTGCTGCTGCTGCTAAGTCGCTTCAGTCGTGTCCAACTCTGTGGGACCCCATAGACGGCAGCCCACCAGGTTCCTCTGTCTCTGGGATTCTCCAGGCAAGAACACCGGAGTGGGTTGCCATTTCCTTCTCCAGTGCATGAAAGTAAAAAGTGAAAGTGAAGTCGCTCAGTCGTGTTCGACTCTTCGCGACCCCATGGACTGCAGCCTGCCAGGCTCCTCTGTCCATGGGATTTTCCAGGCAAGAGTACTGGAGTGGGGTGCCATTGCCTTCTCCGTGAGACCCACTCATATGGCCTAATTATCTTATACTATTCTCTTCAGATGTTTAAAGGTAGCTGAAATGAAACTATTCATAAATCTGTTGCCTCATTCTTTTTGGTCAGTTACTACATATGTATTCAACAGAAATCTCAATACATATAACACATTTATTGTCTCTTATCAAAAAGAAAAAGCCCTTCCTAGTTCTCTTGAATGAATCATTCTTACTAGTAATTTTACTTTTGCTCTACTGATCCTTTCTGTAAAATACCCTATCCTGTCCTGTATGAAGCCTCAAATCTTTAAGACCCAGATCAGTTCCTTAACACATTCATTTTTAACCTTTGCACCTGTATTACGTTCCCAGAAGCCTAGATTTCTCAGCTAATTTGGTTATTTTATTAAATCAGTTGAGATTTGTGTATTTTTGTTAAAACCCTCATGCATGAATTTTCTAATATATTATGGAATACAGAGGATATAATGAGTAATACCATATTTTATGTCTCACAAAGTGAGAAATGCTACGACTGAAACCGTGATGTGATTGCAAGACATATCCCAGTTTCTGATGTTCTAATGCAGTAAAATGTGCATCTGTGAAATACAGTATAAGGAATACCATTAATTCACCACCTGCCCAGTCTAAAAAATAAAGCGAGTACAGTTGAATTCTCCTGTGTGCCCTTTCCCCATGTTACACACTCCCTTGTCCTGAATTTGGTTTTTATCATTTGGTTCTTCTGGTAAATATGTCTGTGACCCTAGTTGTGTTCAGTCACTCACTCATGTCTGACTCTTTGCAAGCCCATGGACTGCAGTACTCCAGGCTTCCTCCAGGCAGTACTCCAGGCTTCCTCAAACTCATGTCCATTGATTTGGTGATGCCATCCAACCATCTCATCCTCTGTTGTCCCCTTCTCCTGCCTTCAATCTTTCCCAGCATCAGGGTCTTTTCCAGTGAGTCAGTTCTTCTCATCAGGTGGTCAAAGTATTGGAGCTTCAGCATCAGTCATTCCAATGAATGTTCAGGGTTGATGTCCTTTAGGATTGACTGGTTTGATCTTGCAGTCAAAGGGATTCTCCAGGAGCCTTCTCCAACACCACAATTCAAAAGCATCAATTATTCAGCAATGTTGCTGCTGCTAAGTCACTTCAGTCGTGTCCAACTCCGTGTGTCCCCATAGACAGCAGGCGACCAGGCTCCCCTGTCCCTGGGATTCTCCAGGCAAGAACACTGGAGTGGCTTGCCATTTCCGTCTTCAATGTGTCAAAGTGAAGTCGCTCAGTCGTGTCCAACTCTGAGTGACCCCATGGACTGCAGCCCACCAGGCTCCTCCGTCCATGGGATTGTCCAGGCCAGAGTCCTGGAGTGGGTTGCCATTGCCTTCTCTGTCAGCGGCCCTAAGCAACATCTAATGTTATAGTTTTTTTTTAATATTACTCTTTTTCTGTGTCAGCTTTCTGATGATTATTTTTGAGTAGGGCTTCTACGGACCTTGAAGAATATAAATTCTTTATTTTGGTTTAAACAAGTTTTGGGGGGCAAAGTGTTTCAGAGTTACTTATTCATCCATTACTAAATAAAATGTGTGACTTTTGGCTATGAAATATGTCAGCTCAAATTTCTTCCTTGTTTCCTTCCGTATGTTTTCTAATTCTATTTTTGCTGTCTGGAGAGGTCAAAGAACTACGCACCTTCTCTAAGGGATCCCTCTGCAACCTGTTGGCTTTTGAAGAGACGATATATAGTGATGCTAGCTGTGTACTGATATACTGTTCCCTACGTTGCAAGTGCAGTGTGCCCAAGGGATTGGTAGGGCTTCTGGGCAGAGGAGCAGGTGTTATGATGGCCCTCTGGGAAAATACCCTAATTGACATAATGCTTTATCCTCATGAGCTGTTATAGTCAGGTGAACTGTGTAGCCATAAAAATCAGGCTTGCTTCTTAGGTACATCTTTTAGATTCTTTCCCATTATAGGTTATTACAAGATATTAAATATAGTTCCCTGTGCCATACGGTAAGCCCGTATTTACCATATAGTATTGTGTATATGTTAATTCCAGATTCCCAGTTTATCCCCCCACCCCCATTGCACTGTTAATTGAGAAGATAGATGCTGTTCTGGACTGAGTCAGTCCTATAGAGTAGATCACAGGCTTGAGATAATAGTACCTTTACTTCTGAGAGATCTGATTAACCTTATAGTGCTGGATGTTGTTCAGGTGATGTGTTTTCTTTTGGAAGCAGCTGTTAGTCAAAAGTAGTAGTATAATTTGAAGTCCTTCCTAGAGAAATAAAATTAACAAACTTATAGGATATATAATCTTTTTCTTTAATATATTTACATAGGTGTGGACACTGCAAAAAGCTTGCCCCAGAGTATGAAGCTGCAGCTACCAGATTAAAAGGAATAGTCCCATTAGCAAAGGTGGGTACAGGCAAATTCTTCATTAAAGGAAACAAAGTATTTTAAATAGTAATTGGTTAACAATTAACACTGATTTTCTTTGTTCATAATTGCTAAGAAGAGAGAAAACGAGGTTCTGGGTAGATACACAACTGACTATTGATTATGGGTTTGAAAGATTAAAAGTGGTGAAACTAAGGGAAATACTGGTGTAAGAAAAAAGTAAGATATATGGTAAATAAGAAGAGGCAAATATGGAAAGTAAAATTACAGTAGACAAGGTTAGAGGAAAATTATCATAGAGTAAATGAGTTCCCTAAATTACTATATGCTTGTCACAGTGATGGGAATAGGAAGATGACAAGAGGATGTTAAGTGAGTAACTGGGTCAACTGTAAACTTAGTATTTGCTTTTACAGTCAAAGTAATGCTTCCAGAATTTTGTCATTGTTGTGTCGCAAACTCCTAGTTGCTCCAGTCTAAAAGTTCATATCTTACCAGCCTCAAGTAAATAATTCATACCTACCTATATAGGGCTGTTTTTGAAAACTGATTTTTTTTTTTTATTTATTACTTTGGCTGCACTGGGTTTTAGTTGCAGCGTGTTGGATCTAGTTCCCTGACAAGGGATCCAACCCAGGCCCCCAGCATTGGGAGCATGGACTCTTAGCTGCTGGACAACCGAGGAATTCCTGAAAGCTACTTTTAATCCTGATGTTCTATGGCAACTTGCCATAGAAAAAGAGTTCAGTGCTCGCTTCGGCAGTACTTATATTAAAATTGGAACGATATAGAGATTAGCATGGCCCCTGTGCAAGGATGACGCCCAGATTCATGAAGCGTTCCATATTTTTTTACATTACCATATGTAAAATGGATAGCCAACAGAAATTTGCTGTATGGCCCAGGAAACTCAAACAGGGGCTCTGTATCAACCTAGAGGGGTGGGATGGGGAGGGAGATGGGAGGGAGGTTCAAAAAGGAGGGGATACATGTATACCTATGGCTGATTCATATTGAGGTTTGACAGAAAACAGCAAAATTCTGTAAAGCAATTATCTTTCAATAAAAAATAAATTGATTTTAAAAAGAAAAAGAGTTTCTGTCATGATTTTGTTCCTGCCTCATGTAGCTGTCGCCTATGTTACTGTAGATACATTACTTTTCTGAACTTCAGTTTATTTTAAGGCATTGGGATCATTCCTCAGAATCTTGTGTAGATTAAATGAGGTAATAGATGCAAAGTGCTGGCCGCATTACCTTGCTTGGAAGAAATGGTTAAATAGATGGAAAATTGTTTTTTGTCTTCCTGGTAGATCTCACTAGATCTGTCACGTTATAGTTTAGCCCAGATTCAGACTAGCTCAGGGAGCTTGTTTAAATATCAGTACCTTTGCTAATAACCATTTATAACTTGCTAAATCAAATTATACCCACCTGATGGTGATATATCAATCCATACATCCCATTGATGATAATCATTATCAAAGTAAGCCACTATTACTAATTTAAGTGATTTATTTCTCACATATTCTAAGGGATGGGGAAAGGGTGGAATAATTGCTTTAGACAATAGAGACTCCCAGGGTAGAATTTAAATAGTCATTTGTGCATTGTATATGAGGCCCAGGAATCTAAATTTTACAGTTCCCTGTTAGGTGGTTCTGATGTAGCTAGACCAACACTAGTCTGCCTTTACAATCTAGTGTCTGTGGGATTTGTGTCAAGAATTGCTTGATATTTTGATTTGACCACTCTTCATGTTTTGGGCATGTGGGAAAAGCCTGCAGCAGACTTTTGGATAACAAGTGGTTCATGTATCTTCATCTTTAGGTGGATTGTACTGCCAACACGAACACCTGTAATAAATATGGAGTGAGTGGATATCCAACCCTGAAGATATTTAGAGATGGTGAAGAATCAGGTGCCTATGATGGGCCTAGGACTGCTGGTAAGGAACCTGAATTACATTTTGGAAATTGGAACTCTTTGCGTCCTCTGTTCTTTGTAGTGGAAACATGACATTTTCTATACAACATACTTAAAAATTCCTCATCTAAGAGGTCAGCTTTGGACACTTGACAAAAGACTTCGCTAACTGAACAGATTATATAAGTAATATAGAAAATACTTGAGGTTGATTTATAAGGTTTACCAGGCATTTTTTTATTCGACAAATGTTTATTGAGTACTGACTCGGTGCCACATACTATAGTATGGTGCCCAGAGTTTATTGATGAATAAAGCAGCCATGGTTCTCACTCTTATGATGCTTACATTCTGGGCAATGAAGGCAGCACACAGGTTTAACAATATACATACGTAGATAACCACATCACATCCATCAGGATAACGACAACTAAAAAAGAACAAGGGTTGGGAAGGATGTTGCGAAATTGGAACTCCTGGGCAATGTTGATGTCAATTTGACATAAAATAGTGCATGCAGCCACTATGGAAAACAGCACAGCGGTTCCAAAAAAATAAAAATACAATTACTGTATGATCCACCAGTTCCACTTCTGAGTATATACTTACAAGAATTAAAAGCAGAGTCTGGAAGAATTATATATAAATTATATATAATACAATGAAATATTACTCAGTCTTAAAAAGTTCTGATGTGCTGTGACACGGTGACTCTTGAAAACATGCTAAGTGAGATAAGCCAGTCACAAAAAGACAAATACTGTGTCGTTCCACTTGTATGAGATTCAGTGAGTAGTCAGTGTGTATGCTATATTATTATACACACCATAATCTATATGGATAAGATAAATTCAGTTAGTTATAAGAGCATTAAAGAGGAGAAAAATAAAACTGTATGATGTGATAGTGATTGGGGGTGGGAGTACCACATTATTATAATGGTGGTTAGGGAGGTAACCTTTGAGCTGAATGCTCAGAAGGAGCTAGCCACGAGAATATGTGGACCAGAGCTTCCCAGGCAGAGGGAAAACAGGTGCAAAAAGACCCTAAGACATCACTGAGCTTGATGTATTCAAGGGACAGAAGGACCTTGTGGCTGGAATATAATTAGCTAGGATGACAGGAGAAGTTTGGGAGGTGGGTGGTCTGGCCCTGTTGGTAGGGCCCATAATGGATGAGAAAATATATTTTGGACAGTTTTATCTTGAGTCTTAACAATTAACTGGGCATATTTTAACAGCTAAGAGGAAGGTTCGCTCAGTTTGGGCATTTTAGGTGACATGGAATTTTTTCAGCATGTATGGTTGTTACTTGTACACAAAGCTCTACATAACATGGCCCCTGCCTAACTCGAATGTCACCTCAAGACTGTTTCACTTTAGGACCTTTGTCCAGGTTGTGTTCACAGTCTGAGATGACCTTCCCCCATGTTTGCATGGCTTGATTCTTTTTGTCATTCAGATCCTGGCTTAAATTTCACTTCCCAGGGAATTGCCTGGTGGTACACTGGTGCTTTCGCTGCTGGGACCTGGGTTTAATCCCTGGTCGGGGAACTAAGATTTCACAAACTGGGTAGTATGCCATGCCCCACCAAATTCTCTTTCTAACAGACTACCAAACCTAAGGTAGCCAGCCAGTCATACACTTAACAGCCTCTTCATTCTCTGCGTAGCACTGGTTACTATCTGATAATATATATTTTAATATTCTTTGTTTAATTTGTTGGCTGTGCTGGATCTTAGTTGCAGCTCGTGGACTTCTGAGTTGCAGGATGCATGCAGGATCTAGTTCCCCAACCAGGGGTCGAACGCCCTGCATTGAGAGCCGGAGTCTTACCCACTGCACTACCAGGAAAGTCCCACTATCTGATATTTTAAATTGCTTACTTATTTGGGGATTTAGTTGGAGATTTATTTATATTGTAAATTCCAGGAGATCAATAATAAACTGGTTGCTCAGCACTCCCATTATACCTCGCAGAGAATTTTAAATACTCAGGGAAAAAAGTAACACTTTTCATTATACCCCTGAGGTAAAGGTCTTTATAATAATTTATATGGTGATATAGTGATTACTGTCCCCTTTCAGGCCAAACACTTGTTACCTGATTCAATGTGCCTGTTTTTAAATGGATTCCTTTACCTTCTGGTTGCTGCACACAGGCTTTTTCTGCCCAGTGCGGGGGTGCCTCTCTAGCTGTGGCGCACGGGCTTCTCGGCGCGTGAGCGCGGGGCCCTACGTGCAGGGGCTCAGTAGCTCGGCTCTTGGCCCTCAAGCATGCAGGCTTTTGTAGTTGTGGTGCATGGGCTTACTTGCTCCTCAGCATGTGGGATCTTCCCGGACAAGGAACCAAGCCCTTGTCCCCTGCATTGGCAGGTGGATTCTCAGCTACTCTACCACCAGAAGATGACATTTTGAGTGAAGACCTAAAGGAGGAAGTGAGGAAGGAAGCCAGGTGGTTATCTGAAAGACTGAGGCAGAGAGCAGCGTGCACAAGGGCATCATTTATGCTGTTGTAAACACTTCACTACATTACTGGTAGGGCTATAAATACATACCGTCTCTTTGGGAGCCAGTTAAACAGTTACAAATGCATGTCCTCTTTTTGACCCAGTGAATCCACTTTTAGGAAGTTACCCTACAGATACACTCAATCATGTGTAAAAGGACATTACTACAAGGTCGTTTATGGCAGTATCATAGCAGCAAGAAATTGGAAACAAACGTTCATCAATTGTGGCTGGCTAGATAAATTATGTTACATCCATACAGTGAAATACTATGTGGCAATAAGGAAGATTGAGATAACTCTGTGTTTACTGACGTAATTTTCTCTAAATTGTGTTAAATGACAAAAACAAAATACAGAACCGCGTATGTGTATGCTGCCTTTAGAGGAGCAGAGAAAGTATGTCTGGAGGGATATATAAAAAACTGAAGTGTTATCCTATGGGGAGGAAACTGGGTAACTAGGGACAGGAAGAAAACGTCATTGTGTATGTTTTTTAACTTTTCCAACTTTAAATCATGTGAATGGTTGGTTACTTTTCAAAAATTATAAATTTGTGTTGCTATAATCTTTTGTCTTTTAAGATGGAATTGTCAGCCACCTGAAGAAACAGGCTGGACCAGCTTCAGTTCCTCTCAAGTCTGAGGAAGAATTTGAAAAGTTCATTAGTGATAAAGATGCTTCTGTGGTAGGTAAGTAGCAAGTTGGATTGTGCCACAAAATCGTCAACATAGTTTCAAAAGTCCTCTAAGTCTGAGTAAACAATCAAGTTAAAACTGTTTAGGAAGCCTTCTGGGCAGTTAAAAGACAACTCACAAAACTACATCAGCGTTACTATTAATGTAATATGGGGGAAAAGTGGTTTTTATTTGAGTGGCTTGGTATTCTTACAGGTGTAACAATTTAATGTCAAAGAACTAAAATAGGAATAGCTTTAGTTTTTCCTGTTACTTCTTAAACTCCTGAGATTTAACTCAAATAATAAGACTGAAAATGGGGATTTAAAGGGGGGAGGATATAGGTAAATGATAAACCTCTGTAGCTGCTACTTTCACAGTTGCAGAAGAATTTACACTTTAAGATTGAATTGCTGGCTTTGTGTGTATTTTTACAGCAATCTTTGCTTTTTCAGATGTTATCATATCCCATTATTTTTAAAATAACTTGCACCAGTTAAACACATTCTACATCTTGAGTGTTCTTGGTTTTGCTTTAAATGTGTTGTATAATACATTTGACTTAAATTTAAACATACAGCCTTGTGCTTCTCAATCTCCTTGTTATTGTAATAAAACTGACTTTCTGACAGTAGAGGATGGTTTATCATTTAAGTTTGACTAAGAGTCACTTCTTATCCGGATTTTACTCATTCTGTGTATGTATGTGTGTTTTATTTATTTAGGCTGTTCTCCGTCTTTGTTGCTATGCAGACGTTTCTCTAGTTGCAGGGGCTACTCTCTGGTTACGGTGCAAGGACTTCTCATTGCAGTATCTTCTCTTACTGCAGATCATGGGGTCTAGGGCACTTGAGCTTTAGTAGTTACGGTTCTCAGGCTCCAAAGTTCAGCTCAGTAATTGTGTTGTGCAGGCCTAGCTGCTCTGCGGCATGTGGGATCTTCCTGGCCTAAGGATCGAACCCACGTCCCCTGCGTTGTACATGGATTCTTTACCTCTTTGCCACCTGGGAAGCCCTGAGTCTGTATTTTTTACAAGGTGTTAACCATGAGTAGACATTTAATAAACACTTTACTAGATTTGAATTTCTAAAGATATAAGACATAGAAAAAATATGGTGAGTTAATTTACATTTTATTTTGACATACTGCCTTATTTACTCCTCTGACACCTAAAATAGTTTCTGAAGCTCTAAGGAGTTAAGCAATATGCTCAAATTTTTCAACAAAAACTAGAATTAAGACTTGAACCCTGACAAATTATCTCCCTCAGCTTCCTCAAGAATGTTTTTTTTTTAAGGGTAGAGAAAGAATTGTTATCCTAAATATTTTGTTGAATATCCTCAGTAGTCATGGCAAAGCAGAACTGATCCTCCCTATCTTGCTTTGCTTATCCATAATAAAGGCTTTGAAGAATAGAGGAGTTTTAAAGTTTTGAATATGTCTCAGCACTTACTGTTTCTTCCTTGTGTTTGACGTTTTCTGTATAGGTTTTTTCAAGGATTTATTCAGTGAAGCTCACTCTGAGTTTCTAAAAGCAGCCAGCAACTTGAGGGATAACTACCGGTTTGCACACACCAATGTTGAATCTCTGGTGAACAAATATGATGATGATGGAGAGTAAGTAACTGAGTTGAATGCCCTTGTAGATATGCACCTTGACCAAGTACTATTGTGTGAACTGGTGGTGTTTTTATTTTCTATTTTTTTAAGATTTTTAAAAATCTTTTGGCCATGCCTCATGGCATATGGGATCTTAGTTTCCTAATCAGGGATCAAACCCAGCCCCCTGCATTGGAAGGTGGAATCCTAACCATTAGACTGGACTGAACTGGTGGTTTTTAAGCCTAATCTTTCCAAAAGCTTTATTGAGCACATATTAGGCAGTAAGCTAAGTTCTGGAAACTGTTGCTGCCCTTGAGGGGCATCTAGTAGCAGGAGATAGTAAATATATTGAAAAATACAAGTGTCAGTGAGCATTACAAGTATTCTGATAGAAATTAGGTAGAGTACCAGAAATATGTAGAAGGGATCAGGAGTAGTATCAGGGGGAAAAAAATTCATAGAGGAAGTGACTCTTCAGGTGTATCTTGAAAGATAAATTTTTCTGGGTGGGTTGTGGTGGGGGATAAAGATTATTCCATGTAGAACAGCAGGAGGGAAGGCCTCGAGATGTGAAATAACCTAGATGTCTTGGAACCTGTTTACTGCTGAAGTAGATGAGGTCATTGTGAAAGGTAAGCTTGGAGAGGTCAGCAGAGACCAAATTAGAGAAGACCTAAGTGCCATACAGAAAAATGTAGATTTTATCATTTAGACATTTGAGAGCCATTGAAAGACTTTGAGCTAGAGAGTAATGTGATGAATTTTGTGTGTCAGAGGAAAAGTCAGTGGCACTCATATAGTGGAGGTCTGAAAGGGGAGGGATGGCAAAGCAGTCAGGAGAGTCTAAGGGTGGCACACAAGCAGGTTAAGCTTTAGTCGCTGTATGTGGCAGAACTAGGATAGAACCTTTGCTGCTAGACGATCTGGCTGCAAAGTTGTTGGGCTTTGCCATGAGGCTCTGTGCTCATCAAGCACACCACATATCAGCTTGTTAACCTTAGATTTGTTCACTGTGTCCGCCTCTCACATTTGCCATTAAAGGTGGTGATCAGCCTCTGATCAGAAGTCTTATTTAGGAGACCTTATAAGAAGGATGTCCTAAGGCCTTCATGTGTACGCCAATGCCATATCATCATTAAAGATCACATGTGGAACTGATTTCAATTTTTTGACAGCAGCTGCTCTGAAACTTGGTCAGTCAGTCAGTTCAGTCGCTCAGTCGTGTCCGACTCTTTGTGACCCCATGAATCGCAGCACGCCAGGCCTCCCTGTCCATCACCAGCTCCCGGAATTCACCCAAACTCATGTCGATCAAGTCGGTCATGCCATCCAGCCATCTCATCCTCGGTTGTCCCCTTCTCCTCCTGTCCCCAATCCCTCCCAGCATCAGAGTCTTTTCCAATGAGTCAACTCTTCACATGAGATGGCCAAAGTATTGGGGCTTCAGCTTCAGCATCAGTCTTTCCAAAGAACACTCAGGGCTGATCTCCTTCAGAATGGACTGGTTGGATCTCCTTGCAGTCCAAGGGACTCTCAAGAGTCTTCTCCAACACCACAGTTCAAAAGCATCAATTCTTCGGCACTCAGCTTTCTTCACAGTCCAACTCTCACATCCATACATGACCACTGGAAAAACCATAGCCTTGACTAGACAGACCTTTGTTGGCAAAATAATGTCTCTGCTTTTGAATATGCTGTCTAGGTTGGTCATACCTTTTCTTCCAAGGAGTGGGCGTCTTTTGATTTCATGGCTGCAACCACCATCTGCAGTGATTTTGAAGCCCCCAAAAATAAAGCCTGACACCGTTTCTACTGTTTGCCCATCTATTTCCCATGAAGTGATGGGACTAGATGCCTTGATCTTAGTTTCTGAATGTTGAGCTTTAAGCCAACTTTTTCACTCTCCTCTTTCACTTTCATCAAGAGGCCAATGCTGCTTTAAAAAGTAAAAGTCTTAGATTTAGATTCTTGGTTGCCCAGCATGTTTGTATTAGGTCCTTTTTCACTATGTAGTTTCCCTGTATGCTATGAAAATACCTATGTTTTAAAATTGACATAAAGTTCATAGTTAATGTTGGAAGAGTTGAGAGGGGGCTATAAGGACTTAAAGGTGCTGACACCTAGCCCAAAACAAGTGATATAACTGTATATGGGTGTGTATAGTATGGAGAGGAGGAATGAATGAAGGAGAAGGAAAAGCAAGAGGCAAGATATTAATGGTTAGAACAGTGATATTTTCTGGGAATGTTTGTATTAGATACAAATCTGTGACTCAGAACCAAATTGGGGTTCGGTGTTAGCTGAATAAAGGGCTAGAAAGTAAAAAGGAATTTCCTTCAAATGTTCAGTGGAATGAGGAAAACTTGGCTTACGGAGAGAGGCAAAGTTATTACCAGCAAGGAAAAATTACGTAAACTGGGTTTACTGGGATAGAAAAATCTAGAACCAAAAAATTTCTTATGAACTGAACCTAAACGTTATCTATAATCATATAGAATTTCTATAACTGGAAAGGATCTTAACTATATTTGCTCTATTGAAGTAATTTTCTTACTGTATGGGAAAGTTGAATTTTCAAGGAGAGTGTCGGGGCAAGGTAGCTTCCAATAAGAGCAAGTTCTACTTTCTCTTATTTGTACATATTCGGGCTTTGGGGTAAGTTGGGTACTTTTTTTTTTGTTTTTAAAGGTTTGGAAATTGTCTACTCTAACCCCCTTTTGTACTGATGTAAAAGCTGAAGCGCTAAAGAATTAAACTGATAGCTGGCCCAAGATCTTTGAAGTTAGTTGGAAGAACAAGAATTAGAACTAAGGTCTCCTAACTTTCCAACCTAGGTTCATTAAAACCAATCATTGCACTTGAGATTAAAGTGGTAAGCTCCTTAGCGTTGATGAGAGGATCATGTTGTAGATAGTTTGAGCTTTAAATAATAAAAGATGGGAGATAGTTCTTCCGCTGTCTACCTACTAAATTTTTTTTTTAAGGGGTATCACCTTGTTTCGTCCTTCCCATCTGACGAACAAGTTTGAAGACAAGACTGTGGCATATACGGAACAGAAAATGACCAGTGGGAAGATTAAAAGATTTATTCAGGAAAACATGTGAGTACCTCTTTATACTTTTTTTGGCATTTCTTGGCTTCATTTTAGTTTTTTTAATCCTAGTTATTAAGCATACTATCAGTTACTTAATGTTAATTTCATAATATAGATAAAAACCTGCCAAATTTGATAATGGATTCTGTCATTTCAGTTTTGGTATCTGCCCTCACATGACAGAAGACAATAAAGATCTACTACAGGGCAAGGATTTACTTATCGCTTACTATGATGTGGACTACGAAAAGAATGCCAAAGGTTCCAACTACTGGAGAAACAGGTAATAAGAATAATTTTTCCCCTTTGTAGACAAGTTTACACAGTACATAAACAGTTTCTTCTACCTATCCTGTTGCCATGTGTGATTTGAAGCTATAAGGACAAATAAACTATTTCCAAAAACTGCTGGGCATATCTTCCATAAGTGTTCCTTTGCCTTATGACACACCTGATTCCTGACCTCCCAGAAAAGATGCAAATGCCATCTAAAATGTCCTTTAACACATTGTGCCTTGTTGCCCATTGAGACCCTCAGTGCACTTTATCCTTAGAGATGTTCATTCTGGATTAGTTATTAACGCCTGCAGTATTTTATATTATATAATATGGCAGCATTCAGTGGGAATGGACTGTTTGCCTGAATATCACTGGTTTGGCAGTAAAGTTCAGTAGGACATTGGAGTACACCATAATCCTGTGTCAGTCACAAGAATACAAGTTCAGACTGATTCCAGAGGGCTGCAGGGACTCTTAAATGTTGCTTTCTACTTTCTTGCTTCTTGGTTTCAGAAGTGATTTACCATCCTGGTGTACTCTTGGCATAAATCTCCCTTGTTTCCCACAGAGTGATGATGGTGGCAAAGAAATTCCTGGATGCTGGAAAGAAACTCCATTTTGCTGTAGCTAGCCGCAAAACCTTTAGCCATGAACTTTCAGATTTTGGCTTGGAAAGCTCTACTGGAGAGATTCCTGTTGTTGCTGTCAGAACCGCGAAAGGAGAGAAGTTTGTCATGCAGGAGGAGTTCTCGTGAGTTACAAGTTAGCATGGGTTTGGGAATTGATTCTGCAAAGACACCATTAAAGCCTTTGACACTACCGAGGATGTATAAAGAACATTGGAATGTGAAGCTAGGTTAAGACCCATGACTGTCATTTTTCTCAATTAATTAGTTATAGATATTTTAAGGATCATGATTCTTAATAAATTTTGAAAAGCAAAAAAGATGGCAGCTTGGAATTCTTACATGACTATTTCTACCCTGCCATTAAATATAGTAAATAGAGAACACTAGATAGCCTCTTTTGAGACTGATGTAATTTCAGACCAAACCAGTCCCCTCCCATCCCTACAGAATGTCTTTGTTCTTGGAATATCACATTGGCCTAAAGTAAACTCACGAAATTGAAGACATCTTAAGACAAAACCAGACAGTTTTGACCATCACCTTCTGAGACTTCGGGAGATTAAAACAAGAGAAAATTTTCCTGTGAGTGAAGCCAGTAAAACAAGATACCATAAATAGGCACTGTTCTCCAGAGCAACAAAGTAAGACCTGGTTCTTTTGCAGAATTGAATTTCTAGAAGGACCAATGTGTTCTTCTTTTTCTGACCTTTCTAATCCACAAAGAACACGCTAGAAATACAAGAAGGTGGTGGTTTCTCATTCAGTCTGTAGTTCTGCATATTGAGAAATGAGGACTCCCTCCCCTTTTTTTTTAAACTTCCAGTTACTTCCTAGGGTTGAAACTTAAGCTAAAACAGAAACAATTAAGCTAAAGTGGAAACTTTTCTAAAAATTACCTTTAGTTCTCTCATTGGTGGGAGTATGTTAACAAGCTCATATTTGTCTTTCTAATATCAGGCGTGATGGCAAGGCTCTTGAGAGATTCCTGGAGGATTACTTTGATGGCAACCTGAAGAGATACCTGAAGTCTGAGCCTATCCCAGAGAGCAATGACGGGCCTGTAAAGGTGAGGTGCTCACAGGGTCCTCAAACCCCTACACAGCTGCCTCTCCTCATGTTTTTATTCCCAAAATCCTGGGTCTAAGTGAAGACGAGGTTGGCTATTGAGTTTTTGTTTGTCCTTACCTCTCTCATCATAAATTAAGCATTGGCAGAGCTCATAATGCTTAATAGGGGAATTTTATGATATTTGTATTAGGGCTCCGTGACTTTGGGACAGAACAAGCTAACCCCTAAGAGTAGTTGTAAGATTGTTGCTGTAAGATAGTTTTAAGGAAGAGTTGGGTAGCACTTGTTTCCTGTGACTTCTTGAACTTAGTCTGACAGGTGACAGACATGGGAGTGAGTTGCTTTCTGGGGAATGGTAATATCTTAATAAAGCCTGTAAGTGCAAGTTGGGTTTCAATAATGTGTTTTCAGTGGCAACACAGCCAATTTTAGGATTGAGTCCAGGAACAAATACAGCTCATGAGTGTATTCAACTGGCCTTACCAACTAGAGAATCTTCTGTGTTTTCCAGGTAGTGGTAGCAGAGAATTTTGATGAAATAGTGAATAATGAAGATAAAGATGTGCTGATTGAGTTTTATGCTCCTTGGTGTGGTCACTGTAAGAATCTGGAGCCTAAGTATAAAGAACTGGGAGAGAAGGTAAGTGTGAAGTATATTATACAGTTGAATTTGAGTTGGAAGTTAGCATTGGCTATTGATTAATAGTTACCCTAATTAGTTCAGAACTTAAGCACTGTTGGATTTTCTTTCAGCTGTCTCCTTTGTGCTGTCTCCTGACTGCACTCTGAGCCTACTCAGTGCCTTAGATACCTGCTTTAACTTTCCACTCCTCAGACTCAATCTAGATTATGATTAAAAGTACCTTGGCTTCTGAATTTGGTAATGGCTTATATGAATTCATTATATTCCTCCATCTTAAATCACTTGTCTTAGCTGATGTCTTCCTTAGGCCAGGTAATTTTGCAGGTGTCTGTATATAGTCTTAATATATAGGAACCAAGAGAGAAAAGGGAAGTTTATGGGAAGTTTGATACTTGTGAAAGTATCACTACTCTTTCAATCTCAGCAAAAAAACCTATCCAGCTGTTAATGGTTTTAAGTCCTAAATTGACTGTGTCCCTCTTCACTGAAAACTTGAAACTTCAAGACCTAACCTTTTTATTAACAGCTCAGAAAAGATCCAAATATTGTCATAGCCAAGATGGATGCTACAGCCAACGATGTGCCTTCTCCATATGAAGTCAGAGGGTAAGTAGATTAAAAGCTAGTAAAAGTGTCTAGGCAATTGATGGGAAAAAATGAGCTTGTAAACCATTTTTATATTGGGCATGGTTTGGAGAGTCCTCATATTCCAATTGAACACAGAACCACCAGTGCCTTCCTGGCTTAAAGTTTCTGCAGCCTGGGCCCTCATGACTGCCCCAGACCTTGTGAGCTTTCATATTCCCGTGTTCTAATAGGATGTAACCTCGTCACTGATGGACAATAGTATCTGGTCAGATTAGAAATCATGAAGAAAAGTTATTCCTAGAAACAGTTATTAGAGAAGTGTACATTAGAGTTACTCTGAAATTTCATCAACTCTTTCTTCTTTTCCCAGTTTTCCTACCATCTACTTCTCTCCAGCCAACAAGAAGCAGAATCCAAAGAAATATGAAGTAAGTGCATTGTCTCATCTCCCCACAAATACAGACACACACATACAGATCAGTTTTTGTTTTTTTTTTTTAATTTTTATTTTTACTTATTTTTTACTTTACAATACTGTATTGGTTTTGCCATACATTGACACGAATCCGCCACAGGTGTACATGAGTTCCTAATCCTGAATCCCCCTCCCACCTCCCACCCCATATCATCTCTGGATCGTCCCCGTGCACCAGCCCCAGGCCTCCTGTATCCTGTATCGAACCTAGACTGGTGATTTGTTTCTTACATGATAGTATACATGTTTCAATGCCATTCTCCCAAATCATCCCACCCTCTCCCTCAGAGTCCAAAAGTCCATTCTATACATCTGTGTCTCTTTTGCTGTCTTGCATATAGGGTTATCATTACCATCTTTCTAAATTCCATATATATATGTGTTAGTATACTGTATTGGTGTTTTTCTTTCTGGCTTATTTCACTCTGTATAATCGGCTCCAGTTTCATCCACCTCATTAGAACAGATTCAAATGTATTCTTTTTGATGGCTGAGTAATACTCCATTGTGTATATGTACCCCAGCTTTCTTATCCATTCATCTGCTGATGGACATCTAGGTTGCTTCCATGTCCTGGCTATTATAAACAGTGCTGCAATGAACACTGGGGTACACGTGACTCTTTCAATTCTGGTTTCCTCGGTGTGTATGTCCAGCAGTGGGATTGCTGGGTCATAAGGCAGTTCTATTTGCAGTTTTTTAAGGAATCTCCACACTGTTCTCCATAGTGGCTGTACTAGTTTGCATTCCCACCAACAGTGTAAGAGAGTTCCCTTTTCTCCACACCCTCTCCAGCATTTATTGCTCAGATTCAGTTCTTTAACTGAGTTTATATAAGTGGAAACTCAACTCTCATGGTCAATATGGTTGCTAATGTGCTTTTTAAAATACAAAAGGCTTCCTATTAAGGGGGGAGAAAATCCACAGTTTTTTAAACGGTTAAATTTTCAGAGTTATCTTTCTGTTTTCAGGGTGGCCGTGAATTAAGTGATTTTATTAGCTATCTAAAGCGAGAGGCTACAAACCCCCCTGTAATTCAAGAAGAAAAACCCAAGAAGAAGAAGAAGGCACAGGAGGATCTCTAAAGCAGCAGCCAAACATCATACCACTTTGTCAAAGGACTTTTCCACCAGAGATGGGAAAACCAATGGGGAGGACTGGGACCCCTATGGAATTACTGCCTCTCAGGGCTGAGAGGGCAGAATGGTTATAATCTGAGTCCTGTTAAATTTTCTCTAAACTGTTTCTTAGCTGCACTGTTTATGAAAATACCAGAACCAGTTTATGTTTGTGGTTTTGGGAAAAATTATTTGTGTTGAGGGGAATGTTGTGGGGGTGGGGGGAGTTGAGTTGGGGGGTTATTTTCTAATTTTTTTTGTACATTTGGAACAGTGACAATAAATGCGCCCCCTTTATACTGTCTTTTCTCCATGAGGTGGGGAACCAAAGGTTCTCTAGACCAGCACTGTCCAGTAGAACTTTACGCTATGATAGAAATGTTCTATAATCTTCACTGCCTAATACCTATTGCTGTTGAGCATTTGAAATGTAGCTAGAACCATATTTTAGATTTTCATTAAATAGTTATGTGTAGGGCGAATAACTGCCATGATGGTCCGTACAGCTGTCTGCACTGGGTCCATAGTTAATCACCTGCAAATCATTTCCACATTTCATCTCCTTCTATCCTTATGTGTTTATTGCACAGGACCCTAGCCTGATGATTAGAACAGGTGAAGGACCTTTCTTGTTGGGCTGTTGGTGGCCTCCCATGCCCTAACGTTGGGTTGCTATTTATCCTTGCCATGCAGCTGAGCATGTTTATACCTCCCAGGGGCTATTCTCTGCCCAGAAATGCCCTGTGTGGGTGTGGCACCAGGTTGGGGTTCATTCAGGCTGTTTCAAGAATTGCTGACACTGCTGGGTACAGCTCTCTCCCCCAAAGCCCAGGGTGTGGTTGTTAATTCCTTCTCCAGGGGAAACGGGAAAGGCAGTGTCCTTCTTGGTTGTGAGTGAAATATCCACTTTCTTATGCAGCAGTGAGGAACAAAAAGGATAGGACTGGCAAAAGAACTGAACCATTTCCCTCTTCCTTTTTTTGGGTAAATCCAAATCCTATCTACAGTTATAGTTTTGAGTTACTGGATAATTCTAGATAGGCGCCCTAGTTGTAGGTGATCCTCATCCTCCATGTTTGGAGAAAAAGAGTTTACTCTTTTACTAACGTTCCTAATGCAGAGGGCCCAGGTTTGATCTCCCTGTTCAGGGAACTAGGTCCCACATGCTGCAACTGAGAGTTCACATGCCACAACCAAAACTCTGCACAGCCAAATAAAATAATATATATATTTTAAAAAAGACCTGGGGTGGGATCTAAGGATCTAATTTTTTAGAGAGCCCCAGAAGTGGTTCATATACACAAGCAAGGGTGAGAACCACTACCTTGGAGGATTTAAGGAAAACATAAAACTTGACATAGAAGCAATCAGTTTTAATTTTTTTAGCCATGTTTGTAAAAGAATTCACTTCTAGTACATGGGTAACACCCAAGCCCTTTCCCATTATGTCCTGTTGTATTACAAGTTCCTTTAGCTTTGTTACCAAAGGTTTTTTCAGGGAGGCTACCAGGTAAATTCTAATGTTCTCAAGGTGTCTTCTTGGAAACTCATTTCTCAGGATTTGAAAATGACTTGGCTGAACTAAAGGTGGAGAAGCCAAGCCTCTGCTACTTTGCCTAGTTTTCAGTTACTGGATAACTCCTGGGCACAGCTGTGGAGTCTTGGCACTGTGCCCATGCCCTAAAAATTTAAGTATGGTAATAATGAGAACCAAATCTCAAGAACCTAGAGCAGCTCTCCTACTTGCCATTATGGACTCAGCAATACGAAGAGCAGACAACTGTCCTCTTAGTTAATAGCTGCTTTTTTCTTTCGTATCACACTAGGGTAAAGAGCCATGTGTCAGCTTCAGCTGCCCCTGTTCTTTTCCTCAAACTCCAAGATGAGACCTTTGATGTGGGACAGTTTCTGATGCAAGTACTCACAGCGGCGCTTCTCTTCCCTGTAACCTGGGTACCGCTGCAGAGAAAAAGCGCCCATGTCAAAAAAAAAAAGTCAATTCTGCCTTCCTGCTACCATTCCCAGGCCCGGTCTTACCTTCCTGAACTTTTCATATTCCTGGACTATCTTTTCTTCCAGCACCTGAAACAGAAAATGTTAGCACCAAGTTTAACCTTGAGAAAAAAATCTCCAGCTCTCTTAGGGACTAAAGTAACTTCTCATTATACCAAATTAGGCAGACTAATTTTTCTCTCAAAACAGACTTGCTTCTCACTTTGGTCATTGAACAAACACACTTACGGGCAATTAGCAGGGAGTTTATGGCCAGTAGAACTTGAAAGCCAGCCTGGGTTCATCTAGTCCTTACCTTGTGTTCTGGAGTTCCTCGCTGAACATTGTTCATCTCAGCTGCCAGCTCTATGAACCTTTGGCTTGCAGCCCCAACACGAGCATGCAGGATGCGGTATTCGGCATAATCTGTCTCAAAGTCCTGCTCATAGGCATGTTGCTGTTCTGCACTGTGGATGGCCCTGTATTGCCTGCAAGGAGCAGAGTGTTGTCACCATCAGTATCGTTGACCCCCAAAGCTTTCAGCTCCCAGGAATGCTCAAGGCTTGATAAAATTGGAAATGGCAAGGGACTCACAGGAGGTAATCTGGTACTTCTTCAGGGCTTGGGGATTCAGAATCTAGAAAGGAAACAAAACATGAAGGTGATGATAATGCTTTTTTTTTTCCCCTCCCCACTATGGAGTTTCACCCTCTCTTTAACTCACCTGCTTGAACTGAGGGACTGTGTTCCAGCCTGGGACCCACGTCTTCATCTTTATCTTCTTGCTCCCAATCTTCCTCCTGTAAGTCCTGCCTGGGCAGTCCTCGTAGGGGACTTGGAGCTAGAGTTCTGAGCCTCTTTTGTTTTAATTCTACCATAGCTGCAGGTGCTGAACGTTTCTGTTGGGAACATATCTCAAGAACATAAACAGTAATCCAGAAGCCGCCTGTTCTGCCCTTCTCTCAAAAATTACTTCCATGTAATGAGCTCTGGGAGCATGAAAAGCTCTCAGTTTTAAAATGTTAGCCTCATTGGACACAACTCTTTTAGAAAAACCCTTGCTATTACAACTTACCTTGTCCATGTGTTTCTGGCTAGCAGATGGAGGCAGTGGCTCATCAGGATCTCTGTTTGGAAGAAGAGTCTGGTTCCTAGGAGAGGGAATAGGAGAGATGAAGCCCAGGGTAGAAAGTAGGGCTCCATCTCTTATCACAGCAGTTAGAGTGGCGATTAGAGAATACCAGAAGGTCCTGGGTTAGTCCCACCCTGCCCCAAGTACCTCACTTCCCACTGCGCCACGTGTTCCCTCGAGGATCCTGGGAGTGACTGTCCTTGGCTGCTTGCCAGTGGGTCTGGCACCTGGCAGGGAAAGTGGCAGGGGCACATGGCTCCCGAGGCTTCAGGCTTTGCCCCACCTTATCCTAACTCCCTGCACTTTCTGGCCTCACCTCTTCTAGTGCCATCTGTGACTGTGAAATTGGGTCTCCTTCAGGGTAGTCTCCCACATTCTTCCAGCTCTTACGATCCCTGGCATCTTCAGTCCGGTTGTGTCTCTGAACTGAAGATGGAGCTGGGATAGAATCCATAGCTGCCCAAATCGTCAGGCGCCCCCTGAGTGGACCCAGGCAGTGGAGGCGGTTAGGCCCAGACCTGGGGAAAGGTGGTTAAAAAAAAAAAACATAAAACAGGAGGGTGGAGAACTCTGAAGGAACTGTGGACATCCCTTTCCCTGACCTACCACAGATTCTTACCTGCTACCCATTTTCCTTACCTGCCTAGGCGCTGGCACACGAGGTCCAAGCCTGGACCACCAGGGCCCTCCTGGCCACACTGAGACACTATGAAGGAAAAGAGGCAGGACCAGTGGGGACCTGGGAGCCTCAGGTACTGTGGGTGAAAAGAGACAGTAAGGCCCGTGAAAGTCAGTTCCACCTCCGCAACCAGCGCTGTTCCTCCCTGAGCCAGCCAAGACTGAAGATGGGTCCCCTGGGGCTCGTTAGCACACAAGGCGCAGCTGGGCCTGAGTTCCTCAGGAGGTTAAGTCGCCGCAGCCTCTTCAACTGCAGCCTCTTGGGACCAACCCCAGCAGCCCCGATTTCCCCCATTTTGGGTTCAGTTCTCGAAACTTCATCAGACCGTGACTGCTCTCAGCCTCCCGCCCTGATGATCCATCCCTTCGTGAAGCCCATGTCTGTTCTCCCTGCACTTCACCTCCACACACCCGAGAGGGGTAAACCCGCGCTTACCCCTCGGTTGCCTTGGAAAGCAATCACTGGCCGAACCTGCGGGCAGAGCACAGACTTGAGCCAAGAGCAGCAGAAACGGCGTCCCCAGGATCCGGCGTCGGGAGCCCGGGGTGGGGGGACTTGCCTAGCGGGCTTCACTTGGAGAGTGGGGGAGGCCAGAGCCAGAGGATGCTGCTCTCCACCCCCAGGTTCCTTCGCCGGGGTCGCCGGCTGAGACCCGACCTCCGGACAGGCGGGGGATAGAGAGGATGGGGCCCGGGCCAGCCGTACCTGTTGCTGATGACACTCTTGCAGCGCTCGCAGCGCTGCGTCGTTGAGCCTGAGCAGTAGGAGGCTGGTCCGGGCAGCCGGGGTGAAGCAGAGCTGGAGCTTCCCACTCAGAAGCTCCTGGGGTCCCTCCATAGCTGCGAGGTTCAGGGGCAGGTAGAGCGCGAGCCACAGACCCGGGCCACTACCACCTCGGCTGTGCAGGGCTAGGCTGGCACACCCTGGCGCCCAGGTAGGCACCGCCCTCCGCCGGGACCCCACCCCCGGCCCCACCCACAGCCGGCGCCACCCCAGGGATTTCCCAGCCGCCGGGGGCGGCACCTCGCTCTCCCCCAGATGTTAGCAGCACCAACCCCCGCGGTTTTTTCTTGGATGGGCGGGCAGCTCTTTGGGCTTTCGGAAGAGGCTCTCCCAGTTCCGGAGAGAAAGTCTGCGGCCAGCTTCAGACGCCTCACCCGAGTCCCCATTCCTGCCTGAGTTTTTCTGCTGCTGCTGCTAAGTCACTTCAGTCGTGTCCGACTCTGTGTGACCCCATAGACGGTAGCCCACCAGGCTCCCCCGTCCCTGGGATTCTCCAGGCAAGAACACCGGAGTGGGTTGCCATTTCCTTCTCCAATGCATGAAAGTGAGAAGTGAAAGTGAAGTCGCTCAGTCGTGTCCGACTCAGCGACCCCANTTCTACCTAACCTGAACTCAAGAGCTGCGGTCTCTAAGTGAAGCTGAACCTGCAACCCCCTAGAGGGTTTTAGGTGCAGAAGGGCGAGAGAGAGCGACTGGTTGCTGGGCGGGGCCAGCTCATCACGCCAAGAGCCCCAAGGAACCAGAGGAGGGCAGAGGAGGGCAGGAGGGGCGATTCCCGAGGCCAGCACCTGGCGTAGCCCTTTGGCTTTTCCCAGCCAGCGGTACTGCTGCTGACCCGAAACCGGCTTCTAACTAAGAATGAAGAGGAAATCGGGCCAGGTGGGTGTGGCGGCAGGAGAGAAGCTTGACTTCTCAAGCTGGGGCGCTCCCCATCGATCGGCAGAGATGCGGGCAGTGGTTGATGGCAAGAGAGTTGCAGGACAGGCGAGAGACAGAACTCAGTCCCAGGTCTCCCCTCGTGGCCTGTACATGGGAGATTGGTGGAGACTGGGGTGAAAGAGAGCTGGCTCACTCCCTCGGGAGGACCTAGAGGTGCCGCGAAGTTGCCAGACATCCCAGAGGTTCAGATCCTGCTTCAGTGAAACCCCAGGACCAATAATCTCCTGTCGGCCCTTTACGTTTCCACTTGGCCCTGTTTCCCAAAAGCCCTGGTGGTGTTCTCTTTCCTGGCCAGGACACCTCTGCTAAATCCCTGATGACCTTAATGCCCTTACATTTGTGAAAACTCATCAAATTGTACATTTAAAATGTATCTATTTTAATGTCAGTAAATATACCTCAATAAAGTTTCTTTCTTTCTTTCTTTTTTTTTTTTTTTAAGTGAAAGCTCAGAGTGGTGACTACCAGGGAACTCCCTGAGGTTGATTTTTAAATCTAACTTCAACAACAAAACATTGACCCAGCCCTCTCCTCAGGCTGTCTGCTTCTCTGGGTAACAATTTCCTAATTTGATAAACAGTTGTGGCAGTGGGTAGAGCTGGTTTCCCAGGGTCCTTTTGATTCTCAGATGATTATCTGTGTCCTTTTGTTGGATTTTCCTGGATTTAAACTCAAAGGAGTGATTATAATGGTTAAAATGTCCAAAGAGGAGAGAAGAAGCAATGCTGTAAGAGGCAACTAGGGAAGACATTTGAGGAAGAGAGAAGGCAGGTGGGGATCTAACAGTGTGTCAGGATCTCTGTATGTTACTTAATCCCTACAGTAACTTTTTAGAGTATCATTATCCACATTTTTTGTTTATTCATTCAACAAATATTTACTGAGCACTTACTCTGTCCTTGATGCTGTACTAGATCCTTGGGATACATCAGTGAACAGATTCTTGTTTTGGGAGAGCTTATATCCTAGAAGGGAAGGAGACACTAGATATGCATCAAAGAAATAAATATAAGAAATAAGGTGAATTTTAGAAAAAAAGATAAAGAAAAATTTTTTTTTATTTTTAAGTAAAAACAAAACAAAAATATAGTATATGTTAAAAGGTAATAAGAGCTATAGTAAAAAAAAGAAAGAAAGAGAGCAAGGTAAAAGGTAGAAGGTTTGGAAATGGAAGAGGAAGAAGAGGAGGGTGGAGAGGGCTGACTGTATATTAAGTAAGATGATTCAAGAAGGCCTTCTGGAGAAAAGGAAATTTGAGCAATGTCTTTTTTTTTTTTTTTAATGGCCATGCTGCATGGCTTGCAGAATCTTAGTTCCGCAACCAGGTTTTGAACCCAGGCCCTCAGCAGTGAAACCACCGAGTCCTAACCACTGGATCACTAAGGAATTCGCCCCCCACACAGGCACCTTTTTTTTTTAGTGGGAGCAATGTCTTAAAGGAAGTGAGGGGACTGGCCAAGCTACACAGTTGGAGGAGCTGTTTTCTAGGCACGGGAACTAACTAGCCAGTGCAAACTCTGTAAGTCAGGAGTGTGTGTGGATAGTGTGAGGAATAGCCGAGGCCAGTGTAACAGGAACAAGGTAACTGAGGAAGAGAGTAGTGAGAGATGAAGTCAGGAAAGTAAGAAGCAGGGGTAGGTTCTTGTGGGCCACTGTAAGGAATTTGGCTTTTACTTGGAGTGAAATGAGGAGTCAAAGTAGGGTTTTGAGCAGCGGAATCACATGAAGTCACTTCTATTTTTAAAGGCTCACTGTGGCTGCTGTTAAGAATAGACTGTAGGGGACAAGGATAAAAGCAGTATGACCTATTAGGAGACTATTGCAGAAATCCAAGCTAGAGATGGTGGCAAATTGCACCAGGACCAGAGGTGGAAGAAGGGATAGGGGTCTGGACATATTGAGGGTAGAGCCGACAGGATTCCCTGATGGATTGAATGCGATATATGTGATAGAGAAATGGCATCAAGAATAACTGGGATTTTTGGCTAGAACAACTAGAAGGATGAAATTGTCATCAACTGAGGTAGGAAACATTGCTGGTGGAATAGGGTTAGTTTTGAACACTTTGAGTTGTCTGTTAGAATCCACATGGGGGTGTGGAGCATGAAGTTGTATAGATAAGTTTGGAGATGGTGAGGAATGACTGGGCTAAAAATGTAAACTTGGTAGCATTAAACAGATAAATGCTATTAGGTTGGTGTAAAAGTAATTGCAGTTTTGCGTTGTTGAACTTCATCATTTGATATTGGAACCACCAATTGAGAGACTCACTGAAGCTGATCCTCTTACAACTACACGAGAAGTCGCTCAAGAACTCAATGTCGACCATTCTACAGTCATTTGGCATTTGAAACAAACCGGAAAGGTGAAAAAGCTCGATAAGTGTGTGCCTCATGAGCTGACAGAAAATTAAAAAATCATCATTTTGAAGTGTCATCTTCTCTTATTCTGTTCAACAACAACGAACCGTTTCTTGATTGGAGTGTGATATGCAACGAAAAGTGGATTGTATACGACAAACAACAACTGGCAATGACCAACTCAGCGGTCGGACCTAGAAGAAGCTCCAAAGCACTTCCCAAGGCCAGACTTGCACCAAAAAAAGGTCATGGCCATTGTTTAGTAGTGGTCTGCTGCCAGTCTGATCCACTAGACCTTTCTGAATCCCAGCGAAACTGTTACATCTGTAAAGTATGTTCAGCAAATCAATGAGATGCACCAAAATCTGCAACACCTGCAGCTGGCATTGGCCAACAGAAAGGGCCCAATTCTCCTCCACGACAATGCCTGATCACAGGTCTCACATGCTTCAAAAGCTGAACAAATTGAGGTCATATTCAACTGACCTCTTTCCAACCAACCACCACACCTTTTTTGCAGGGAAAATGCTTCCACAACCAGCAAGGAGTCAGAAAATGCTTTCCTAAAGTTCCTCAAATCCTGAAGCACGTATCTTTATGCTACAGGAATAAACCAACTTATTTTTCATTGGCAAAAATGTGTTGATTGTAATGGTTCCTATTTTGATTAATAAAGATGTGTTTGGAGCCTAGTTACAATGATTTAAAATTCACAATTGAGAACCACAATTACGTTTTCACCAACCTAGTATTTAAAACCATAGGACAAGATTACTCATCCAAGAAGACAGAGATGAGCCTAAAGGACAACACCCTAGGGTACTCCAATCTCTAGAAATAAGTCAGGGGGAAGAAAAGTAAAGGCAATAGAAAGGCAGGGAGAAAGGAGGGAAAAGAGAGTGTGATGTTCTGAAAGCCAAGTGAAAACCATGTTTCAAAGAAAAGAGAACTGTGTCAAATGCCATAGATAGGGACTTCCCTGGTGGTCCAGTGGCTAAGACTCTGAACTCCCAGTGCAAGGGGCCCCGAGTTGATCCCTGGCCAGGGAACTAGATCCTACATACCATAACTAAAGATCCCAAGTGCTACAACTAAGACCTGGTGTGGCCAAATAAATAAGAAATAAATTTTTTAGAATGCTACAGACAGGCCAAGTAAAATGAAGATTAAGAACTGACCATTGTGATGAAAATATTTTAAAACTGACAGTAGTGGTGGTTGCACACATCTGTGGATTATACTAAAACCCATAAAATTGCATGTACACTTCAAATGGGTTAATTGTATGATATGTGAATTATATTTCAACCATTACAGAAGAAAAAAAGAATTGATCACTGGGTTTAGCAATGTGGATTCATTGGTAACCTTCATAAGAGCAGTTCTGGTGAAGTGGTAAGGTGAAAGCCTGATTGGAGAAGGTTTAAAGAGAATGGTAGATAAGGCATCTACAGAGGATATAAGGAACTTAAGCTTTGCTAAACAAAGCACAAAGACATAGGGAATCAATTGTTAGGGGAAATAGGATCAAGAGAAAGGTTTATGGTGGGAGAAAGTGCATATTTTTATGCTGGTGGGAATTATTTGGAGAATATTCCCCAAACATTGAAGATGTAGGAAAGAGAAGAGGGTTGCTGAAGTGGGGTTCTTGAGTAGAATAGAGGCAGCAGGATCTATTCAGGATTGGCTTTCCAAAGGAGCATGGATGGGTCATCTATAGGAGAAGGCCACATGGACAGAGAAGGAAGGTGCAGGTGCAAAAGATTGGTAGAGGTCTGGATTTCCCTGGCGGCACAGTGGATAAAAATCTGCCTGGCAATGCAGGGAACATGGGTTCAGTCCCTGGTCTGGGAAGATTTCATGTCCCATGGGGCAACTACTGAGCCTGTATGCTACAACTACTGAAGCTCAAGTTCCTAGAGCCTGTGCTCTTGCGACAAGAGAAGCCACTGCAATGAGAGGCCCAAGCACTGCCATGAAGAGTAGCCCCCACTCACTGCAATTAGAGAAAGCCCATGCAAAGCAACATGGACCCAGTGCAGGCAAATATTAAAATAATAAATAAAATTATAAACTGACCTTTTCCAGTCCTGTGGCCACTGCTGAGTTTTCCAAATTTGCTGGCATATTGAGTGCAGCACTTTCACAGCATCATCTTTCAGGATTTGAAACAGCTCAACTGAAATTCCATCACCTCCACTAGCTTTGTTCGTAGTGATGCTTTCTAAGGCCCACTTGACTTCACATTCCAAGATGTCTGGCTCTAGATGAGTGATCACATCATCATGATTATCTGGGTTGTGAAGATCTTTTTTGTACAGTTCTTCCGTGTATTCTTGCCACCTCTTCTTAATATCTTCTGCTTCTGTTAGGTCCAGATCATTTCTGTCCTTTATCGAGCCCATCTTTGCATGAAATGTTCCCTTGGTATCTCTAATTTTCTTGAAGAGATCTCTAGTCTTTCCCATTCTGTTCTTTTCCTCTATTTCTTTGCATTGATCGCTGAAGAAGGCTTTCTTATCTCTTCTTGCTATTCTTTGGAACTCTGCATTCAGATGCTTATATCTTTCCTTTTCTCCTTTGCTTTTCGCCTCTCTTCTTTTCACAGCTATTTGTAAGGCCTCCCCAGACAGCCATTTTGCTTTTTTGCATTTCTTTTCCATGGGGATGGTCTTGATCCCTGTCTCCCGTACAATGTCACGAACCTCATTCCATAGTTCTTCAGGCACTCTATCTATCAGATCTAGGCCCTTAAATCTATTCCTCACTTCCACTGTATAATCATAAGGGATTTGATTTAGGTCATACCTGAATGGTCTAGTGGTTTTCCCTACTTTCTTCAATTTGAGTCTGAATTTGGCAATAAGGAGTTCATGATCTGAGCCACAGTCAGCTCCTGGTCTTGTTTTTGTTGACTGTATAGAGCTTCTCCATCTTTGGCTGCATAGAATATAATCAATCTGATTTCGGTGTTGACCATCTGGTGATGTCCACGTGTAGAGTCTTCTCTTGTGTTGTTGGAAGAGGGTGTTTGCTATGACCAGTGCATTTTCTTGGCAAAACTCTATTAGTCTTTGCCCTGCTTCATTCCGCATTCCAAGGCCAAATTTGCCTGTTACTCCAGGTGTTTCTTGACTTCCTACTTTAGCATTCCAGTCCCCTATAATGAAAAGGACATCTTTTTTGGGTGTTAGTTCTAAAAGATCTTGTAGGTCTTCATAAAACCGTTCAACTTCAGCTTCTTCAGCATTACTGGTTGGGGCATAGACTTGGATAACTGTGATATTGAATGGTTTGCCTTGGAGACGAACAGAGATCATTCTGTCGTTTTTGAGATTGCATCCAAGTACTGCATTTCGGACTCTTTTGTTGACCATGATGGCTACTCCATTTCTTCTGAGGGATTCCTGCCCGCAGTAGTAGATATAATGGTCATCTGAGTTAAATTCACCCATTCCAGTCCATTTTAGTTCGCTGATTCCTAGAATGTCGACGTTCACCCTTGCCATCTCTTGTTTGACCACTTCCAATTTGCCTTGATTCATGGACCTGACATTCCAGGTTCCTATGCAATATTGCTCTTTACAGCATCGGACCTTGCTTCTATCACCAGTCACATCCACAGCTGGGTATTGTTTTTGCTTTGGCTCCATCCCTGCATTCTTTCTGGAGTTATTTCTCCACTGATCTCCAGTAGCATATTGGGCACCTAATGACTTGGGGAGTTCCTCTTTTGGTATCCTATCATTTTGCCTTTTCATACCGTTCATGGGGTTCTCAAGGCAAGAATACTGAAGTGGCTTGCCATTCCCTTCTCCAGTGGACCACATTCTGTCAGACATCTCCACCATGACCCGCCCGTCTTGGGTTGCCCTGCAGGCGTGGCTTGGTTTCATTGAGTTAGACAAGGCTGTGGTCCTAGTGTGATTAGACTGACTAGTTTTCTGTGAGTATGGTTTCAGTGTGTCTGCCCTCTGATGCCCTCTTGCAACACCTACCATCTTACTTGGGTTTCTCTTACCTTGGGCGTGGGGTATCTCTTCACGGCTGTTCCAGCAAAGCACAGCCGCTGCTCCTTACCTTGGACAAGGGGTATCTCCTTACTGACATCGTTCCTGACCTTCAACGTGGGATAGCTCCTCTAGGCCCTCCTGCGCCTGTGCAGCCACCCCTCCTCGGGTTGCTCCTCGAGGCCGCCGGCACTAACTTCAGGCTTGGGGTGGCTCCTCGGGGTTACCGCCCCTGGCCCCGGGTGCGAGGTGGCTTCTCTCGGACGCCCCTAACCTCAGACGTGGGGTAGCTCCTCTCGGTCGTCAGACTTCATGCTGCCTTCTCCCTAGAGGGACTTGGAATCTGTATGCAGGTCAGGAAGCAACAGTTAGAACTGGACATGGAACAACAGACTGGTTCCAAATAGGAAAAGGAGTCCGTCAAGGCTGTATATTGTCACCAAGCGCCGAAGAACTGATGCTTTTGAACTGTGGTGTTGGAGAAGACTCTTGAGAGTCCCTTGGACTGCAAGGAGATCCAACCAGTCCATTCTGAAGGAGATCAGCCCTGGGATTTCTTTGGAGAGAATGATGCTAAAGCTGAAACTCCAGTACTTTGGCCACCTCATGAGAAGAGCTGACTCATTGGAAAAGACTCTGATGCTGGGGGGGATTGGGGGCAGGAGGAGAAGGGGATGACCGAGGATGAGATGGCTGGATGGTATCACGGACGCAATGGACATGAGTCTGAGTGACCTCCGGGAGATGGTGATGGACAGGGAGGCCTGGCGTGCTGTGATTCATGGGGTCGCAAAGAGTCGGGCACAATTGAGCGACTGAACTGAACTGAAAACTGTAAATAAAAAAGACTGGTGGGTGTGGAGAAAGCCTAGGGGAGTGCTCTTCTGATTGCTTCCGTCTTCTCAGTGAAGCAGGAAGCAACTGAGAAAGAGTATGAGGATGAAAGAGGAGCAATAGGAGTTGAGGGATAAAAAGGGTGTGAAATAATTGCCTAGAAGGGTGAGTGAGTTAGGAATGTGCCCAATACTAAGGACTGAAAAGAAAACTGAAGTTTAGAGAAGCTTACCCAGGGTCACGGAGCAGAGGTTCTAAAACTGTGTCTGCAGACCATAGAACTTAGGAATTCTGCGAGCATGGAAAGGGGAAATTTACACCCTTTATTTTCACTAACCCTAATAAAATGTAACGTTTCTTTCA
This sequence comes from Cephalophus harveyi, assembly GCA_006410635.1. Classification (NCBI taxonomy): domain Eukaryota; kingdom Metazoa; phylum Chordata; class Mammalia; order Artiodactyla; family Bovidae; genus Cephalophus; species Cephalophus harveyi. Next base: position 38,125 of record SJYT01042592.1, read on the forward strand.
GTTATGAATGTAGGCACAAACCACTTGTACTGGCAGTAATGATGTTCTCACAAAGAGAAATGAGAAGTATTTTCATTTCATATCACATTTGTTGGAGTGACATCTAAATCCCATTTGCGCTCATCACCACTTTATAATTACAATTGTTATTACCATTAAAATTCTTACTGCCTCAATCTTTTATATTATGCATTGATAAAAATGCAGTTACTATACCAGAAGCATTTTAATATTTTGATAACTATATATGAATATAATCAATTATACCATTTATGATCCCATGTAGTCTTCATTTTTTAACTGTGGCAAAATACACATAATAAAACTTACCATCTTCCCCATTTTTAAAAGTACAGCTTAGTAGTGTTAATAGTACAGTAGTGTTAGTAGTAGAGTTTCCTAAGTGGCTCAGTGGTAAAGAAACTACATGTCAATACAGGAGACCCCAGAGACACAGGTTTGATCCCTGGGTTAGGAAGATCCCCTGGAGGAGGAAATGGCAACCCACTCTAGTATTTTTGACTGGAGTATCCTGTGGACAGAGGAGCCTGGCAAGGTACAGTCCATGGGGTCGCAAAGAGTTGGACATGACTTACCAACTGAGCGCACACACCGTGTTAGTTGTACAGAGCTTGCACGTTCCTGTGCAACCAATCTTCAGAACTAGTTTCACCTTGTAAAACTGAAACTCTGTACTTGTTAAACAAGAACTGTTCATTTCTCCCTCCTCCCAGTTCCCACCAACAGAAAGTCCCTTCTCCTTCCTGTTTCACTGAATGTGACTACTCTAGATACCTCATAAGTGCAGTCATATATAGTATTTGTCTTTCTGTGACTGGCTTATTTCACTTTGCATACTGTCTTCAAGGTTCATCCATGTTGTAGCATCTGTCAGGATTTCCTTCCTTTTTAAGGCTGAATACGATTCCATTGTATGTATATCCCACATTTTCTATGACCATTAATCTGTCAATAGACATCTGGGTTGCTTCTTACTGTTTGGCTATTGTGAATAATGCTGCTATGAATATGGATATACCGACACCTTGGGTGTATTTTTAAAAATATTTATTTTATTTTTGGCTGTGCTGCATCTTCATTGCTGCCCTTGGGCTTCCTCTAGTTGTGAAGAGTAGGGGCTTCTCTTTAGTTGTGCGTGGGCTTCTGGTTGGGATGGCTTTTCTTGGTGCAGATCACAGGCTCTAGGGTGCTCAGTAGTCGTGGAGCACAGCTTTAGTTGCTCCACAGCATGTGGAATCTTCTCGGAGCAGGTATTGAACCCATGTCCCCACCATTGGCAGGTGGATTCTTAACAACTGGACCACCATGGAAGTCCCCCATTGGTGTATTTTAAACCTTTTTTTAGAAGGGATCCTTAAGCTTCACCAGACTGCTTTTTTGCCTAATTCTCTGGACTATTTCTTCAATTTTTATCTTCCAACTCTTCTATCATATTTTTAATTTCCAAGAGCTGTTTATTCTCTTAATGTTTTTTTTTTTTTTTTTTTCCCTAGCTCCCCTGTTTGTGTTCAATATCTTCTTCACTTCTAAGGATACTAATTATAGTCCCCTCCCCCACCCCTTTTTTTTGTTCCTGGAATTGTTTTTCATCCTCTGAGAGCTTACTTTCTGTTTCTGTTTTGCTTTTTGCTTTGACCTATTTTTATGTTGAGTGTTTTCTTCAGTGCTTGCTGATCCTCATCTCTCCAAGGCACTAAAATCTAACTAGAAGTTTAGTATGCATGGAGAGGACTGGTTGCACTTTACAATAAATTTACTGGATCATTTCATTATGTGATCCGTCCAATTAATCTAGTTATTCAAGCTTTTCCCCATCTCAGGGCCTTGGCAAACGCTATTTCTATTGTTTGTATATTGCTTAAAAAGTATTTGGAGGAAGTAACAGAAATCCGACTCAAGACACTTTACTCAAAAAACAAATACGGTGATTTTCATAGCAGGAAGCTCAGAGAGAGAACAAATGTTACAGTTGATTTATTCAGTGGCCCAAGAGCATCATCAAGGACCCAATTTCCTTCTGCCACTCACTTTGCTTCAACTTAAGGATTGTGCTTCAAAGTCAAAGAAGCCAAAAGCAGTTAAGGCCTATATGAATGACTCCTTATTCAAGACAATGAGAAAGAGCTCCACAGTGGAAAAAAAAGTCCCTCCCTTTGGTCTTGGGCCTCTCTCGACACTGGTGACAAATCAGATCCTTGAGACAGGGCTTCCCTCATGGTTCAGTGGTAAAAAAGTCCTCTGCAATGCAGGAGATGCTAGGTCAGGAAGATCCTTTGGAGAAAGAAATGGCAACCCACTCCAGTAATTTTGCCTGGGAAATCCTATGGGCAGAGGAGCCTGGCAGGCTACAAGGGATTGCAAAAGAGTCACACATGACTGAGCAAACAGTAACAACAACAAAAACAAATCTTGGAGACAGAGTTTTGGGGTTGATTTTGTAGATCTTTTTTTCTTCTCTTGTATTTCCTGACTATGTAAGTCCCTTTAACTGGACACAGAGTTTTGGATGAAGCAGAAAAGGATAGCCTTATTGATGCACTAGGCTTCTCTCTTGAAAAACTGTGTCTCCACCCCACAGAAGTTGATGAGGGTTGTTAAAACAGTGGGACTGGATGGCATCACGGACTCGATGGACGTGAGTGTGAGTGACCTCCGGGAGATGGTGATGGACAGGGAGGCCTGGCGTGCTGCAATTCATGGGGTCGCAAAGAGTCGGACACGACTGAGCGACTGAACTGAACTGAGTTGCTCCGAGGCACATGGGATCTTCCTGGATCAGGGATTGAACTTGTGTCTCCTGCATAGGCATGTGGGTTCTTTTACCACTGAGCCACCAGGGAAGCCTCTCAATCTCCTAATCTTATGAGCTTCTCCGGTCCCTTTAATCTTGCCTCAGGTGGTTTCTTGGTTTCTCCTCCCTCAATTATCAAGTGTTCCAAACACGGAGGCTGGAGTCTTGCCTACAAGAAATGGGGAACAGAAAACCTTCCATCTTTGGGAACCCCAGAGGGCTCTGCTAAACCTAGCAGATCACTTCACTCTGATCAGACCTGTTTAGGTAACATGCTAACTCCTGAACCAATAACTGTCACCAGATGAATACCATGGAGGGTTTAGGGAGGGATTCCTGAGCTAATCAAAGCTAAGAGTGATGAATTTACTTTGACCTAGTGATTCAGTTCCACCCTTGGATCTTAGGGAGGAAGGAAAGAAGTTCCTAAAACTATTGCTCTTCCTCATTAAAGGGGATATGTTAGAAATGTTAGGGATTCAGCTGCATGGCTGGAACCCTCTTCTACTTTCTGTACAACTGGCTCCAGGCCTCAGTTTAAAAGTGGCCACGGGGAATTCCTTGGTGGTTCGGTGGTTAGGACTCCATGCTCTAACTGCAGAGGCCCCAGGTTTGATCCCTGGTTGGGAAACTAAGATGTCATAAGCTGTGTGGCACAGCCAAAAAAAAAAAAAAGTCAACACAGAAGTGGGTTTTTCCCATTATTCTTTGTCCTTACACTTTTGTTTTTCTTTTAACACCTAAAGTAAGCTATAATTTCATATTGTTTGGTTTGGCTACTTGTAAATTGTTAATAGCCCACTAATTAGCCCACTTGTAAATTGTAATAGCTCACTAAAGTGTTGGGCTACCCTGCTGGCTCAGACGGTAAAGAATCTGCCTGCCGTGCAGGCGACCTGCGTTTGATCCCTGAGTTGGGAAGATCTGGAGAAGGGAAATGGCTACTCACTCCAGTATTCTTGCTTGGAGAATTCCATGAAGAATATTAATGAACCCAGGAATCGATAGTATCTTCCTCTCTAACTGAATCTCCAAATATATATATATATATTAATATTTCCTTTTATTTAGTCATTTGGCTCCAACAGGTCTTAGTTGCGGCACATACGATCTTTGATCTTCATTGTGGCACGTGGGATCTTCAGGTATGTCACGCACACTCTTCATTGTGGCATGTAGGATCTAGGTTGTGAGTTCAGACTCTTAGCCTCTTGGATCACCAGGGCAATTTCTCCAAAAATATATTTTGAAGCTGTACACTCTTGCCATTTCTGCTGACACCATTTCAGCCCAAGTGACTATCTCCTGTGCCCTGAGGTAATGGACATCTTTTTATCTGTCTAGCATCCTCCTTTTCTGGGGAGCAAACTCTCTTTCTTTGATAAACCTGTTCCTTCCCCATACTAACCAAATGGTTAGCAGAACCAAATGGTTCTGCTGGGGGCTGCTCTCATTATATTCTGCTTCATAACCGCCTTCTCCACCACAAAGGTGGGCATCTAAACCATCAGAGCTCTGACCTGGGGTTTTAAACACTGAATTTAAAGGCAGAGACTCAGAACTTCTCTCTTGGACATGGTGTGAAATTTGAGGGTAGGGACCATTTGTAGCCATTTGCTATCATGTCAAAGGATCCGGATCTGAGAAAACAGAGCAAAAATAAGAGATGGGGAGGCATCCCCGTTACTAGTTTTAGTTTCCACTACAATCATTCATGGAATTCCAGTTGAGCTATTCCAAATCCTGAAAGGTGATGCTGTGAAAGTGCTGCACTCAATATATCAGGAAATTTGGAAAACTCAGCAGTGGCCACAGGACTGGAAAAGGTCAGTTTTCATTCCAAT
>SJYT01042616.1:11539-48655 GCA_006410635.1 Cephalophus harveyi
AGACACCCGGCGTCCGAGGTCAGGGCGGCAGCTGGGTGGAGCCACCGCGCATCCGAGGCCAGTGGCGGCCGGGGGGAGACACCCCGCGTCCGAGGTCAGGGGCGTCTGAGGTCAGGGTGGCAGCTGGGTGGAGCCACCCCGCATCCGAGGCCAGTGGCGGCTGGGGGCAGACACCCCGTGTGGTCCGAGGTCAGGGCGGCGGCCGGGAGGAGCTGCCCCACTTCCGAGGCCAGTGGCGGCCGGGGGGAGACACCCCTCATCCGAGGTCGGGGCAGTCGGGAGAAGCCACCTCGAGCTTGAGGCCAGGGGCGGTGACCCTGGGGAGCCACCACAAGCCCGAAGCCAGGGGTGGCAGCTGGGAGGGGCCACCTCGCGCCCAGAGCCAGGGATGGTGACCCTGAGCCTGAGCCTAAGACCAGAGGCGGCAGCTGAGAGGAGCCACCCACGCCCGAGGCCAGGGCCGGCGGCGGGAGGAGCAACCCAAGGATCAGCAGGAGGGCCTAGAGGATCTATCCCACGTTGAAGGTCAGGAACGGCCCCTCCTCCAAGGTAAGGAGCAGAGGCTGTGCTTTGGTGAAGCAGCCGTGAAGAGATACCACCCAAGAGATACACCCAAGGTAAGAGAAACCCAAGTAAGATGATAGGTGGTGCAAGAGGGCATCAGAGGGCAGACATACTGAAACCATACTCACAGAAAACTAGTCAATCTAATCACACTAGGACCACAGCCTTGTCTAACTCAATGGTACTGGCCTAGTCAGTCTAAATCATAAGGCAGACTAGCCTGGGTGGGCCTGGTCTAAGCTGTACCAAATCAAATTGTAGACTAGCCTGGGTGGGAATGGCCTAATCCATGGCTCAGTCAAATCACAGAAGAGGCTAGGTGGGCCTGGCCTAATCAGTAGTCTCAATCAAAAGGCCAACTAGCCTGGGTGGGCCTTTTCTAATCCATGGACTCAGTCAAATGCCAGACTAGCCTGTTGGTCCTAGCCTAATCCATGGTCTCAATAGAAAGGCAGACTAGCCTGGCTGAACCTGTTCTAATTCATGGTCTCAATCAAATGACAGTCCAACCTGTTGGTACTGGCCTATTCTGTGGTGTCAATCAAAAGGCAGAATAGCCTGGGTGGGCTTGGCATAAGTAGTGCCCAGAATGAAGTGGCAGAATATCCTGAGTGGGCCTGGCCAGATCAGTGCTGTCAGTCAAAATGCAGAGTCATCTGAATGAGCATGGCATAATCCGTGGCTCAGTCAAATGGCAGACTAGCCTGGCTGGACCTGGCCTAATCTATAGTCTCTATCAAATAACAGGCTAGTCTGTTGATATTGGCCTAATCCATGGTCTTATTCAAAAGACAGACTTGCCTGGGTGGGCCTGTCTTAAATGTGGCTCAGTCTAATAGCAGACTAGCCTGGGTGGGCCTAGCCTAAGCAGTGCACTCAATGGAATCAGAGAATAGCCTGCATGGGCATGGCATAGTTAGTGGTGTCAATCATAAAGCAGACTAGCCTGGGTGGGCCTGGCCTAATCATGATTACAATCGAAAGGCAGAGTAGCCTGGATGATACTGGCCTAATCCATGGTCTCAATCAAAAGGCAGACTACCCTGGGTGTGTCTGGCCTGATCGGTGGTGTCTATGAAAATGCAGAGTCTCCTGAGTGAGCCTGGCATAATCCATGGTGCCGATCATAGGGTGAATAGCCTGGGTGGATCTGTTCTAATCTGTGGTCTCAGTCAAATGACACATCAGCCTGTAGATACTGGCCTAATCCATGATCTCAGTGAAAAGGGGGAATAGGCTAGGTGGGCCTGGCCTAATCAGTGGTGTCAATGAAAGGCAGACTAGCCAGAGTGGGCCTAACATAAGTAGTGCTCTCAATTGAAAGGCAAACTAGCCTGAGTGTGCCTGTTATAAGTAGTGCTCTAAATCAAATGGCTGAATAACCTGAGTGGGCCTGGCCTGATCAATGGTGTCAGTCAAAATGCATTGTTGCCTGAGTGAGCCTGGCATAATCTGTTGCTCAGTCAAATGGTAGACTAGCCTGGGTGGTCCTGGCCTCATCGGTGGGCTCAGTCAAATGATAGACTAGCCTGTTGATACTAGCCTAAACCATGGTCATATAAAAGGTGGACTTCCCTGCGTGGGCCTTGCCTAATCAATAGTGTCAATCGAAATGCGTACTAGCCTTGGCTGGCCTGGCCTAAGTAGTCCTCTCAATCAAATAGCAGACTAGCCTGGGTGGGTAAGGCCTAATTGGTGGCTCAGTCAAACGTCAGACTAGCATGTATGGGAATGGCCTATTCCATAGTCAGTCAAATGACAGGCTAGCCTGTTGGCAGTGGCCTAATCCATGGTCTCATCAAAAGGCAGACAAGCCTGGATGGTCCTGGCCTAATCAGTGGTGTCAGTTGAAAGGCAGAATAGCCTGGGTGGGCCTGGCCTAACCAGTGGTGTCAATCAAAAGGCAGAGTAGCCTGTGTGGTCCTGGCCTTGCTGTGGTCTCAGTCAAATAGCAGACTAGCCTGTTGGTACTGGCATGCTGCTGCTGCTGCTGCTCAGTCACTTCAGTCGTGTCCAACTCTGTACAACCGCAGAGACGGCAGCCCACCAGGCTCCCCTGTCCCTGGGATTCTCCAGGCAAGAACACTGGAGTGGGTTGCCATTTCCTTCTCCAATGCATGAAAGTGAAAAGTGAAAGTGAAGTCGCTCTGTCGTGTCCGACTCCTAGCGACCCCATGGACTCCAGCCCACCAGGCTCCTCTGTCCGTGGGATTTTCCAGGGAAGAATACTGGAGTGGGGTGCCATTTCCTTCTCCAACGCATGAAAGTGAACAGTGAAAGTGAAGTCTCTCTGCCATGTCCGACTCCTAGGAACCCCATGGACTCCAGCCCACCAGGCTCCTCTGTCCATGGGATTTTCCAGGCAAGAGTACTGGAGTGGACGCCATTGCCTTCTCCATAATCAGTCTCAATCAAAAGGCCATTAGCTTGGGTGGGCCTGGCCTAATCAGTGGTGTCAACTGAAATACAGAGTAGCTTAGGTGGTACTGGCCTAATCCGTATTCTCAATCAAAGCCTGGTGGGCCTAGTCTGATCAGTTCAGTTCAGTTCAGTCGCTCATTAGTGTCCAACTCTTTGCGACCCCATGAATTGCAGCACACCTGATCAGTGGTGTCTGTCAAAATGAAGAATTGCTTGAAAAGCCTGGCATAATCCGTGGGCCAATCAAAGGGCAGACTAGCATGGGTGGACCTGTTCTAAATCATGGTGTCAATCAAATGACAGACCAGCCTGTTGGTACTGGCCTATTCTGTGCTCTCAGTCAAAAGTCAGAACAGCCTTGGTAGGCCTAGATTAATCAGTGGTTTCAATTGAAAGGCAGACTAGCCTGTGTGGTCCTGGCCTAATCAGTGGTGTCACTTAACAGTAAACTAGCCTGGGTAAACTTGTTCTAAATCGGGTCTCAACAAATGACAGACCAGCCTGTTATTACCAGCCTATTCCATGGTCTCAATCAAAAGAAAGATAGTCCGGGTGGACTGGGCCTAATCAGTGGTGTCAGTTGAACAGTAGACTACCCACGGTGGGCCTGGCATAAGGAGTACTCTCATTCAAAAAGAAAACTAGCTTGGGAGTGCCTGGCATAAGCAGTGTTGTAAATCAAATGGCAAATAGCCTGAGTGGGCGAGGCCTGATCAGTGGTGTCATCCAAATGCAGAGAGCCTGAATGATCCTGATTTAATCCGTGGCTCAATTAAACCGGCAGAATAGCCTGGGTGGGCCTGGCCTAATCCATGCTCTCAATCAAAACACAATCTCGCCTGGGTGGGTCTGGCTTCATATGTGGTGTCAGTCAAATGGCTGTCTAGCCTATGTGGGCCTAGCCTAATCATTGATTTCAACTGAATGGCAGACTAATCTGGGTGGGCCTCGCCTAAGCAGTCCACCTTGTCAATTGATAGACTAGCCTGGGTTGTCCTGGCCTATTCCATGGACAGTCACATGACAGGCTAGCCTGTTGTATTTGCCTAATCAGTCTCAATAAAAGGCAGACTAGTCTAGGTGGGCCTGGCCTAATCAATGGTGTCAATTGAAAGGCAGAGTAGCCTGTATGATCCTTACCTATTCCGTAGTCTCAGTCAAACAGTGGACTAGCCTGTTGGTACTGGCCTAATAAGTGTCAATCAAAAGGCAGACTAGCCTGGGTGGTACTGGCCTAATCCATGGTCTCAATAAATGGCAGACTAGCCTAGTGGGCTGGCCTGATCAGTGGTGTCTATAAATGCAAAGTTGCCTGAGTAGTCTTGCTTAATCCATGGGGCCGATCAAAGGGCAGACTCACCTTGGTTCAGTTCCGTTCAGTCACTCAATCATGTCTGACTCTTTGCGACCCCATGAATCACAGCACGCCAGGCCCCCCTGTCTATCACTCCTGGAGTTCACTCAGACTCATGTCCATCTAGTCAGTGATGCCATCCAGCCATTTAATCCTCTGTCATCCCCTTTTCCTCCTGCCCCCAATCCCTCCCAGCATCAGAGTCTTTTCCAATGAGTCAAATCTTCGCATGAGGTGGCCAAAGTACTGGAGTTTCAGCTTTAGCATCATTCCTTCCAAAGAAATCCCAGGGCTGAACTGTTCAGAATGGACTGGTTGGATCTCCTTGCAGTCCAAGGGACTTTCAAGAGTCTTCTCCAACACCACAGTTTAAAAGCATCAATTCTTCGGTGCTCAGCCTTCTTCACAGTCCAATTCTCACATCCATACATGACCACAGGAAAAACTATAGCCTTGACTAGACTAGTCGGCAAAGTAATGTCTCTGCTATTGCATATGCTATCTAGGTTAATCATAATTTTTCTTCCAAGGAGTAAGCGGCTTTTAATTTCATGGCCGCAGTCACCATCTGCAGTGATTTTGGAGCCCCCCAAAAATAAAGTCTGCCACTGTTTCCACTGTTTTCACATCTATTTCCCATGAAGTGATGGGACCAGATGCCATGATCTTCGTTTTCTGAATGTTGAGCTCTAAGCCAACTTTTTCACTTTCCTCTTTCACTTTCATCAAGAGGCTTTTTAGTTCTTCTTCACTTTCTGCCATAAAGGTGGTGTCATCTGCATATCTGAGGTTATAGATATTTCTCCTGGCAGTCTTGATTTCAGCTTGTGTTTCTTCCAGTATAGCATTTCTCATGATGTACTCTGCATGTAACTTAAATAAGCAGGTCACCTTGGTGGACCTGTTCTAATTCGTTGTCTCAATCAAATTACAGACCAGTCTCTTAGTACTAGCCTAATACATGGTCTCAATCAAAAGGCAGAACAGCCTGGGTGGGCCTGGTTTAATCAGTGGTGTCAATCAAAAGCAGGCTCGCCTGTTTGGTCCTGGCCTCATCAGTGGTGTCAATAGAATGACTGATTAGCCTTGGTGGGCCTGGCCTAATCAGTGATGTCCGTCGAAAGGCAGAATAGCCTGTGTGGTCCTGACCTATTTCATGATTTCAGTCAAATAGTGGACTAGCCTGTTGGTTCTGGCCTAACCAGTATTAATCAAAAGGTAGACTAGCCTGGGTGGTAGTGATGGGACCAGATGTCATGGTCTTCATTTTCTGAATGTTGGGCTTTAAGCCAACTTTTTCACTCTCCTCTTTAACTTTCATCAAGAGGCTTTTTAGTTCCTCTTCACTCCAGCCTGTTGGTACTGGCCTATTTTATGGTCTGAAACAAAAGGCAGAATACCTGGGTGGGCTTGGAAAGGCAGACTAGCAGGGTGGCCCTGGCATAAGCAGTGCACCCAATCAAATCATAGACTAGCCTAGGTTTGAATGGCCTAATCCATGGCTATGTCAAATCACAGAAGATCCTGGGTGGGTCTGGCCTAAGCAGTACACTCAATCGATATGCAGAATAGCCTGGGTGGCCCTGGCCTAGTCAGTGGTGTCAACTGAAGGTCAGAGTAGCCTGGGTGGTACTGGCCTAATCCGTGGTCTCAATCAAATGGCCGACTAGCCTGGGTGGGTCTCACCCGATCAATGGTATGTATCAAAATGAAGAGTTACCTATGTGAGCCTGACATAATTCGTGGTGCCAACCAAATTGCAGACTACCTGGGGTGGGCCTGTTCTAATTTGAGTTCTCAATCAAATGACAGACTAACCTGTTGGTACTGGCCTAACCTGGGGTACCAATCAAAAGGCAGACATACCTGGGTGGGGCTGGCTTCATATGTGGTGTCAATCAAATGGCAGACTACCCTGGGTGGTCTTGGCCTATTCCATTGTCAGTCAACTGACAGGCTAGCCTGTTGGTCCTGGACTAATCCATGGTCTCAATCAAAAGACAGATTAGCCTGGGTGGGCCTGGCCTGATCAGTGGTGTCTGTCAAAATGCAGCATCACTTGAGTAGCCTGGCATAATCCATGGGGCCAATCAAAGGACACAATAGCCTGGGTGGGCCTGTTCTATTCTGTGATCTCAATCAAACGACAGACCAGACTGTTGGTACTGGCATAAAACATGGTCCAAATCAAGGCAGAATAACCTGGGTGGGCCTGGCCTTCTAATCTGTGGTCTCAATAAAATGACAGACCAGCCTGTTGGTACTGGCCTAACCCGTGGTCTCAATCAAAACAGAATGGCATAGGTGGGCCTGGATTAATCAGTGGTGTCAATCGAAAGGCAGACTAGCCTGGGTGGGCCTGGCCTATTCAGTAGTGTCAACACAAAGGCAGAGTAGCCTGGGTGTTACTGGCCTAATCTGTTGCCTCAGTCAAATGGCAGACTACCCTGGGTGGGTTTGGCCTGATCAGTGGTGTCTGTCAAAATGCAGAGTCGCCTGAGTGAGCCTGGCATAATCCGTGGTGCCAATCAAATGGCAGACTAGCCTGGATGGGCATGTTCTATTCCATGATCTCAATCAAATGAAAGACCAGACTGTTGGTACTGGCCTAAAACGTGGTCCAAATCAAGGCAGAATAACCTGGGTGGGCCTGGCCTAATCAGTGGTATCAATTGAAATGCAGAGTTGCCTAGGTGTTACTGGTCTAATCCATGGTCTCAATCAAATGGCAGACTAGCCTGGTGGGCCTGGCCTGATCAGTGGTGTCTGTCAAAATGCAGAATCACTTGAGTAGCCTGGCATAATCCATGGGGCCGATCAAAGGGCAGACTAGCCTGGGTGGACATGTTCTAAACGTGGTCTCAATCAAATGACAGACCAGCTGGTTGGTACTGATCTATTCCATGGTCTCAATCAAAAGGCAGAATAGCCTGGGTGGTCCTGGTCAAATCCATGGTCTCAATTCAAAGGCAGACTAGCCTGGGTGGGCCAGGCTTAAGTGGTGCTCTCAATCAAATGTCAGGCTAGCCTAGATGGTTGTGGCCTGTTCTGTGGGCACAGTCAAATGACAGACACATCTGGATGGACTTGGCCTAATCTGTTGTCTCAGTCAATGATAGACTAGCCTGGTGGTATTTGCCAAATCTGTGGTCTCAATCTAATGTCAGACTAGTCTGGGTGGGCCTGGCCTAATCTGTAGTGTCAATAGAAAGGCAGACTAGCCTGGGTGCACCTGGCCTAATCCATCATGTAAGTCAAATGGCAGATGAGCCTGGGTGGGCTTTGCCTAATCAGTGGTGTCATACAAAATGCAGACTAGCCTAGGTGGGCCTGGCCTAAATAGTGCTCTCGATCAAATGGCAGACTTGCCTGATGGGTCCTAACCTAATCCATGGTGTCAATCTAATGGCAGACTAGCCTGGGTTGGCCTGGCCTAATAGGTAGTGTCAGTCAAAATGCACACTCACCAGTGTAGGCCTGACCTAATCCATAGTTCGTCAAAATTCAGACTAGCCTATGTGTACCTGGCCTAAGCAGTGCTCTCAATCAAATGACAGACTAGCCTGGGTGGTCCTGGCCTAATCTGTGGGCTCAGTCAAATGACAGACTAGCCAGTTGGTAATGGCCTAATCTGTGGTCTCAATCAAAAGCCTGACAATTTGGGTGGGCCTGGCCTAAGCATTCCTCTCAATCAAATGTAGACTATCCTGGTTGGGACTGGCCTAATCAGTGGGCTCAGTCAAATGAGACTCACCTGGTTGGCTTTTGCCTAATCCATGGTGTTAGTCAAAAGGCCCCCTGAGTGGGCCTGGCCAAATCAGTGGTGTCAATAGAAAGGCTGACTACCCTAGTGAGTCTGGCCTAATCTGTGGTTTCAAATGAAAGGCAGACTAGCCTGGGTAAGCCTGGCCTAAGCAGTTCTCTCAATCAAATATCAGACTAGCCTGGATGGTCCTGGCCTAATCCATGGTCTCATTTCAAAAGCAGACTAGCCTGATGGCCCGGGCATAATCTGTGCTGTCAATCAAAAAGCAGAATATTATGGGTGGGCCTGACCAAATCAGTGCTCTCAATCAAATGTCAGACTAGCCTGGGTGGGCCTGGCCTAATCCCTAGCCTCAATTCTAAGACAGACTACCCTAGGTGGGCCTGGCTTAATCCATGGTGTCGATCAAACGGCAGACTAGCTGGGTTGGCCTGGTCTAATCCATTGTGTCAGTCAAATGGGAGACTAGCCTGAGTTGGCCGGGCCTAATCAGTTGTGTCAGTGAAAATGCAGACTTGCCATTAGATCAGGTCCTAATGACTGGTTTCAATCAAAATGCAGACTAGCCTGGGTGGGCCTGGCCTAAACAGTGCTCTCAAACAAATGGCAGACTAGCATGAGTGGTGCTGGCCAATTCAATGGTCTCATTCGAAGGCAGACTAGCCTAGGTGGGCCTGGCCAAATCAGTCATGTCAATCAAAAGCCAGACTAGCCCGAATGGGCCTGACCTGGTCCGTGGTGTCACTCAAAATGCATACTAGCCTGGGTAGGCCTAACGAAATCAGTGTTGTCAGTCAAAATGCAGACACGCCTATGCAGATCTGACCTAATTCGTTCGGTTCAGTTCAGTTCAGTCACTCAGTCATGTCTGACTCTTTGTGACACCATGAATCACAGCACACCAGGCCTCCCTGTCCATCACCAACTCCTGGAGATCACTCAGACTCACGTCCACTGAGTCGGTGATGCCATCCAGCCATCTCATTCTCTGTCGTCCTCTTCTCCTGCTGCCCCCAATCCTTCCCAGCATCAGAGTCTTTTCCAATGAGTCAACTCTTCACATGAGGTGGCCAAAGTACCAGAGTTTCAGCTTCAGAATCATTCCTTCCAAGGAAATCCCAGGGCTGATCTCCTTCAGAATAGACTGGTCCAAGGGACTCTCAAGAGTCTTCTCCAACACCACAGTTCAAAAGCATCAATTCTTCGGCGCTTAGCCTTCACAGTCCAACTCTCGCATTCATACATGACCACGGGAAAAACCGTAGCCTTCTCTAGACGGACCTTAGTCGGCAAAGTAATGTCTCTGCTTTTGAATAAGCTATCTAGGTTGGTCATAACTTTTCTTCCAAGGAGCAAGTTTCTTCTAATTTCATGGCTGCAGTCACCATCTGCAGTGATTTTGGAGCCCCCCAAAATAAAGTCTGACACTGTTTCCACATCTATTTACCATGAAGTGATGGGACTGGATGCCATGATCTTTGTTTTCTGAATGTTGAGCTTTAAGCCAACTTTTTCACTCTCCAGTTTCACTTTCATCAAATTTGCCATCTCTTGTTTGATCACTTCCAATTTGCCTTGATTTATGGACCTGACATTCCAGGTTCCTATGCAATATTGCTTTTTACAGCATTGGACCTTGCTTCTATCACCAGTCACATGCACAACTGGGTATTGTTTTTGCTTTGGCTTCATCCCTTCTTTCTTTCTGGAATTATTTCTCCACTGATCTCCAGTAGCATATTGGGCACCTACCGACCTGGGCATTTCCTCTTTCAGTATCGTGTCATTATGCCTTTTCGTACTGTTCATGGGGTTCTCAAGGCAAGAATACTGAAGTGGTTTGCCATTCCCTTCTGCAGTGGACCACATTCTGTCAGACCTCTCCACCATGACCCCCCATCTTGGGTTGCCCTGCAGGCATGGCTTGGTTTCATTGAGTTAGACAAGGCTGTGGTCCTAGTGTGATTAGATTGACTAGTTTTCTGTGAGTATGGTTTCAGTGTGTATGCCCTCTGATGCCCTCTTGCAACACCTACCATCTTACTTGGGTTTCTCTTACCTTGGGCGTGGTGTATCTCTTCATGGCTGCTCCAGCAAAGCGCAGCTGCTGCTCCTTACATTGTACGAGGGGTATCTCCTTACCGCTGCTCTTCCTGACCTTCAACATGGGCTCCTCTAGGCCCTCCGATGCCCGCGCAGCCACTGCTCCTCGGGTTGCTTCTCCTGGCCGCCACCCCTGGTCTCAGGCACCACCCCTGGCCTCGGGTGCAGGGCGGCTCCTCAGGGCCACTGCCCCTGGCCTTGGGCACGAGGTCACTTCTCCCGGCTGCCCCTGACCTTGGACGTCACCCCTGGCCTTGGACCTAATTCGTGGCATCGATCGAAATACAGACTAGCCTGGGAGGGCCTGGCCTAAGCAGTGCTCACAAACAAATGGCACACTAGCCTGAGTGGTCTGGCCTAATTCGCATCTCAATTGAAAGGCAGACTAGCCTGGGTGGGACTGGCTTAAGCAGTGTTCTCAAACAAATGGTAGACTAGACTAGACTGGGTAGACTAATCCGTGGTCTTACTTCATGGGCAGACTAGCCTGGGTGGGCCTGGCCTAAGCACTGGTCACAATCAAATGGCAGATTATCCTGGGTGTGAATGGCCTAATCATTGGGCTCAGTCAAATGATAGGCTTGCCTGGGTGGGCTTGGCCTAATCCATTGTCGCAGTCAAATGACAGATTAGCCTGTTGGTACTGGCCTAATCCATGGTCTCAATCAAATGTTAGACTAGCCTGGGTGAGCCTGACCTTACTAGTGGTGTCAATCGAAAGGCAGACTAGCCTGGGTCATCCTGGCCTAATCTGTGGTCTCAATTCAAAGGCAGAGTAGTCTGAATGGGCCTGGCCAAATCAGTGGTGTCAATCGAAAGGCACAGTACCCTGGGTGGACCTGTCCTAAGGAATGCTCTCAAACAAAATCAGACTAGCCTGGGTGGTGTGGCCTAATTTGTAGTCTCAATTCAAAGACAGATTCACCTGGGTGGGCCTGGCCAAATCAGTGGTGATGATCAAAAGGCAGACTAGTCAGGTGGGCCTGATCTAATCCATGGTGTCAATCAAACAGCAGACTAGCCTGGGTGGTGTGGCCTAATTCGTGGTCTCAGTTCAAAGGCAGATTCACCTGGGTGGGCCTGTCCTAATCAGTGATGTCAGTCAAAATGCAGACTCACCTGTGTGGGCCTGACCTAACCTGTGGTTTTGATCAAAATGCAGACTAACCTAGGTGGGCCTGGACTAAGCAGTGCTCTCAATCAAATGGGAGACTAGCCTGGGAGGTTGTGGCCTAATCCAAGGTATCAATCAGATGGCACTAGCCTAGATTGGCCTGGCTAATCCTTCATGTCAGTCAAATGACAGACTAGACTTGGTGGCCCAGGCCTAATCAGTGGTATCAGTCAAAATGCAGACTCGGCTGTGTGGGCCTGACCTAATCTGTGGTTTTGATCAAAACGCACACTAGCCCAGGTGGTCCTGGCCTAAGCAGTGCTCTCAATCAAAAAACAGACAAGTCTCAGTGGTCCTGGCCTAATCCATGGGTTCAGTCAAATGAGGGACTAGCCTGTTGGTACTGGCATAATCCGTGGTCTCAATCAAAAGGCTGACTAGCCTGGGTGGGCCTGGCCTAAGCAGTGCTCTCAAACAAATGGAAGACTAGCCTCAGTGGTCCTGGCCTTATTCATGGTCTCAATTCAAAGGCAGACTTGCCTGTGTGGTCCTGGCCAAATCTGTGGTCTCAGTCACATGAAGATAAGCCTATTGATACTAGCCTAATCCGTGTTCTCAATCAAATGGCAAACTAGACAGGGTGACCCTGGCTTAATCTGTGGTCTCAGCCAAATGACAGTGTAGCCTCTTGAACTGGCCTAATCTGTTGTCTCAAACAAAAAGCAGACTAGCTTGGGTGGGCCTGGCCTAATCAGTGTCAATGGAAAGGCAGGCAAGTCTTTCTAGGCCTGGCCTAAACAGTGCTTTCAATCAAATGGCCAACAGCCTGTGTAGACATGGCCTACTCCATTGGCTCAGTCAAATGACAGACTAGCCTGTTCAGTTCAGTCGCACAGTCAAGTCTGACTCTTTGTGACCCCATGAATTACAGCATGCCAGGCTTCCCTGTCCATCACCAACTGCTGGAGCCTACCCAAACCCATGTCCGTTGAGTCGGTGATGCCATCCACATATTTCATCCTCTGTCATCTGCTTCTCCTCCTGCCTCCAATTTTTCCCAGCATCAGGGTCTTTTTCGATTGAGGCAGCTTTTTGCATCAGGTGGCCAAAGTATTGGAGTTTGAGCTTTAACATCAGTCCTTCCAATGAACACCGCAGACTGATCTGCTTTAGGATAGACTTTTTGGATCTCCTTGGAGTCCAAGGGATTCTCAAGAGTCTTCTCCAACACCACAGTTCAAAAGCATGAATTCTTTGTCACTCAGCTTTCTTTATAGTCCAACTCTAACATCCACACATGACTACTGGAAAAATCATAGTCTTAACTAGATGGACCTTTGTTGACAAAGTAATGTCTTTGCTTTTTAATATGCTGTCCAGGTTGGCCATAACTTCCCTTCCAAGGAGTAAGTGTCTTTTAATCTCATGGCTTCAATTACCATCTGCAGTGATTTTGGAGCCCCCCAAAATAAAGTCTGACACTTTTTCCACTGTTTCCCCATCTATTTCCCATGAAGTGATGGGATCAGATGCCATGATCATAGTTTTCTCAATGTTGAGCTTTAAGCCAAATTTTCCACTCTCTTCTTTCACTTTCATCAAGAGGCTCTTTTCTTCTTCTTCACTTTCTGCCATAGGGTGGTGTCATCTGCATATCTGAGATTATTGATATTTCTCCTGCAATTTTGATTCCAGCTTGTGCTTCTTCCAGCCCAGTGTTTCTCATGATGTACTCTGCATAGAAGTTAAATAAGCAGGGTGACAATATATAGCGCTGATGTACTCCTTTTCCTATTTAGAACCAGTCTGTTTTTCCATGTCCAGTTCTAACTGTTGCTTCCTGACCTGCATACAGGTTTCTCAAGAGGCAGGTCAGGTGGTCTGGTATTCCCATCTCTTTCAGAATTGTCCACAGTTTATTGTGATCCACATAGTTAAAGGCTTTGACATAGTCAATAAAGTAGAGAGGAACCAAAGAAAGAAAAGAAAGTATAGATATCCAAAATTAAATAGAGGTAGATGAAAAGGCTTGTATACAATAAATGTTAACTGCAAGGGGAAAAGAAGAGTGGGAAAGGCAAACAAAGGGATAAATGTAGAAAAATATAATAGGTTGAAAATTTTTTTAATTCAAATTATAAAGAGATAAAGGCTTTGACATAGTCAATAAAGTAGAGAGGAACCAAAGAAAGAAAAGAAAGTATAGATATCCAAAATTAAATAGAGGTAGATGAAAAGGCTTGTATACAATAAATGTTAACTGCAAGGGGAAAAGAAGAGTGGGAAAGGCAAACAAAGGGATAAATGTAGAAAAATATAATAGGTTGAAAATTTTTTTAATTCAAATTATAAAGAGAAAAATTAACAGATATAGCAAGAAAAAGGGGAAAAAAAGAAAGAAAAGGAAAACTCCACAGAACTGTAAAAGCCCAACATAGAGGCCAAGGTTTATAGCAACAATAAAAAGTGTGATGGAATTTACACATATACATGTACACCCATAAGCAAAATCTAAAGAGTCCAAGAAAAATGAGTTCAGTTCAGTACAGTTCAGTCACTCAGTCGTGTCTGACCCTTTGCGACTCCATGAATCGCAGCACGCCAGGCCTCCCTGTCCGTCACAATTTCCTGGAGTTCATTCAGACTCACGTTCATTGAGTCTGTGATGCCATCCAGTCATCTCATCCTCTGTCATCCCCTTCTCCTCCTGCCCCCAATCCTTTCCAGCATCAGAGTCTTTTCCAATGAGTCAACTCTTCGCATGAGGTGGCCAAAGTACTGGAGTTTCAGCTTTAGCATCATTCTTTCCAAAGAAATCCCAGGGTTGATCTCCTTCAGAATGGACTGGTTGGATCTCCTTGCAGTCCAAGGGACTCTCAAGAGTCTTCTCCAACACCACAGTTCAAAAGCATCAATTCTTCAGCACTCAGNNNTCATTCTTTCCAAAGAAATCCCAGGGTTGATCTCCTTCAGAATGGACTGGTTGGATCTCCTTGCAGTCCAAGGGACTCTCAAGAGTCTTCTCCAACACCACAGTTCAAAAGCATCAATTCTTCGGCTCTCAGCTTTCTTCACAGTCCAACTCTCACATCCATACATGACCACAGGAAAAACCATAGCCTTGACTAGACGGAACTTAGTCGGCAAAGTAATGTCTCTGCTTTTGAATATGCTAAGTTGGTCATAACTTTTCTTCCAAGGAGTAAGCATCTTCTAATTTCATGGCTGCAGTCACCATCTGCAGTGATTTTGGAGCCCAAAAAAATAAAGTCTGCCACTGTTTCCACTGTTTCCCCATCTATTTCCCATGAAATAATGGGACTGGATGCCATGATCTTCGTTTTCTGAAGGTTAAGCTTTAGGCCAACTTTTTCGCTTTCCTCTTTCACTTTCATCAAGAGGCTTTTTAGTTCCTCTTCACTTTCTGCCATAAGGGTGGTGTCATTTGCATATCTGAGGTTATTGATATTTCTCCCGGCAATCTTGATTCCAGCTTGTGTTTCTTCCAGTGCAGCGTTTCTCATGATGTACTCTGCATATAGCAAGCCACTTCAGTATTCTTTCCCTGAGAACCCCTTGAACAGTATGAAAAATGAGTTACAATAGATCAAACTGTCTAACATAGCAAACTGAAGTTATATGTACCAGAAGAAAACTAAAACAAAACTGCAGCAAGTTGCCAATTGGGAAATAAAGCAATGAAAATAAAATTAACAAAATGTTGAGCAGAAAGGAAATAAAGAAAAGAAAGAAATAATAGATATGCAAAAGTAAAAGAGGTAGATAAAGAAGATTTATAAACATTAAAGATTAACCACAGGGGAAAAGAAGAATAGGAAAGGCAAACAAAGGAATAAATGTAGAAAAAAATATAATAAGGTTTTTAAAAATAAGATCAAAGGCCCTGTGTGCCCCACAACTAAGACCAGGTACAGCCAAATAGATAAACATTTTTTAAAAAGTAATAAAAATAAAAATTAAACATGGATGGCCTAACTGAATGACGGGATGCCTCATCACGTTTGTCCCCTGGATACTAGTAATGTCCAGGGCTGGATAATCCTCTGTCAGGGTTGTCCCTTACCTGAAGGATGTCTATGATCACCATTCCTGGTCTCTGCCCGCTGCCTGTCAGTGGCATGCCCCACCTCCCCCACCACCAATAATAACTGGAATGCCCCCAGATACTGTGTGGTATGTACCATGAGGGACAAAAGTAATCATTCCCAACTGGGAACCTCGACTCTAGAGAAAGGATAAAGTGCCTGCCACACTCATGACAACCCTTGGTGGAACACAACAGGAAACAGGACAGCTCTGAAATACCCTTTCAACCTCCTGCCCTGTTAAGATGCATCTACCACGGCAGGACACTGGCAGCCTCCTGCCTCCTACAGAAAGTTTTTTGAGATTTCCCTGGTAGTCCAGGGGTGAAGACTCTATGCTTCTGATACAGAAGGTGTGGGTTCAACCCTTGGTCGGGGAACCAGGCCCCACATATCACACCACTGTCATGCAACATGGCCCCAAAATTAAAGATCTCCCACCAGCAATAGGAGAGGCCAGACAATTAGGCTGAGTAGAAGCCCTATATCTGACATCACATCCACTGTATCTCTGACATCTCACCCACTGTAATGATGACATTACACCCACTGTATATGATATCACGTCTACTCTATGATATCACTTTCACTCTATCTGTGACATCACGCCCCTGTATTTGTGACATCACACCTATTCTGTATATGACAACATAACCACCTATCTGGCATATCCACTTTATCTGTGTCATCATTCCCACTGCATCAATGATATCATGACTACTATATGTATGACATCATATGCACTATACACAACATCACATCCACTATTTATGACATCACACCATTGTAGTTATGACATCCCATGCACTGTATTCATGTCATCAAACCCAGTATATATGCCATCACACCACTATATATGACATCACATCCACTATACATGTGCCATCGTAGTAACCCCTGTATCTATAACATCACACCCAATATGTTTATAACATCATATCCACTATATATGACTCACACCCACTGTGTTTATGACAATAAAACCACTATATCTGACATCACACCTAATATATCTGACATCACATCCACTGTATCTGTGTCATCACACTCATTGTATAGATGATATCACACCCAGTGTGTATATGACATCATATGTACTGTATCTATCATATCCACTCTATCTGTGACTTCACATCCAGTATATCTATGACCACTGTATTGATGACATCATAACCGTGATGTCTTTAGGGCATCACATCCACTATATTTGACACCACACCCACATATTTATTGGAGAAGGAAATGGTAATCCACTCCAGCATTCTTGCCTGAAAAATCCCATGGACAGAGAGGCCTTGTGGGCTACAGTCCATAGGGTTGTGAACAGTCCAACATGACTGAGCAACATCACTTTCACTTTTCACTTTCATGCATTGGAGAACGAAATGACAACCCATTCCAGGGTTC
Source organism: Cephalophus harveyi (assembly GCA_006410635.1). Classification (NCBI taxonomy): domain Eukaryota; kingdom Metazoa; phylum Chordata; class Mammalia; order Artiodactyla; family Bovidae; genus Cephalophus; species Cephalophus harveyi. The sequence continues at coordinate 28,375 of SJYT01042616.1, forward strand.
CTGCGTGGAGAATCCCAGGGATGGAGGGGCCTGGTGGGTTGCCATCTATGGGATCACACAGAGTTAGACATGACTGAATGACTTAGCAGCACCAGCAGCCATTTATTTATTACATCATACCCACTATAGGTTTCACATCCATTATATCTGTGACATCACACCCACCATATCGGTGATTGGCTCTCTTTGGCTCAACTCTCCTTAGCATAGCTGTCCTAGCACAGCTCTTCTTGGCTAAACTCTCCTTAGCTCAGCTCCCCCAAGCTCAGACTTCCTAGCTCTCCTTAGCATAGCCCTCCTTAGAATACCTATCATTACCTAGCCTCTCCATAGCTTCCCTTAGCTCAGCTCTCCTTAGCTCAACCCTCCTTTGGATAGCTATCATTAGTTCAGCTCTTATTCAGTCAGTCAGATCCTTCACTCAGTCTTGTCTGACTCTTTGCAACCCCGTGGACTGCAGCACACTGGGCCTCCCTGTCCATCATCAACTCTCAGAGTTTACTCAAACTTAGGTCCATTGAGTGGGAGATGACATTCAACCATCTCATTCTCTGTCTTCCCCTTTTCCTTCAGTCTTTAATCTTTCCCAGCATCAGGGTCTTTTCAAATGAATCAATTCTTTACATCAGGTGGCCAAAGTATTGGAGCTTCAGCATCAGTCATTCCAATGAATATTCAGAAATTATTTCCTTCAGGATGGACTGGTTGCATCTTCTTACAGTCCAAGGAACCCTCAAGAGTCTTCTCCAACACCACAGTTCAAAAGCATCAATTCTTCGGCACTCAGCTTTCTTCACAGTCCAACTCTCAAATCCATACATGACTACCATGGAAAAACCATAGCCTTGACTAGATGGACCTTTGTTGGCAAAGTTATTCTACTTTTGAATATGCTATCTAGGTTGGTCATAACTTTTCTTCCAAGGAGTAAGCGTCTTTTAATTTCATGCCTGCAGTCACCATCTGCATTGATTTTGGAGCCCCCCAAAATAAAGTCTGACACTGTTTCCACTGTTTCCCCATCTATTTCCCATGAAGTGATGTGACCAGATGCCATAATCTTAGTTTTCTGAATGTTGAGCTTTAAGCCAACTTTGTCACTTTCCTCTTTCACTTTCATCAAGAGGTTCTTTAGTTCTTCTTCACTTTCTGCCATAAGCGTGGTGTTGTCTGCATGTCTGAGGTTATTGATATGTTTTCCTGGAAATCTTGATTCCCGCTTGTGTTTCATCCAGCCCAGTGTTTCTCATGATGTACTCTGCATATAAATTAAATAAGCAGGGTGACCATATACAGCCTTGACGTACTCCTTTCCCTATTTCCCAGTCTGTTGTTCCATGTTGAGTTCTAACTGCTGCTTCCTGACCTGCATATTGATTTCTCGAGAAATCAATATGGTATTTTGGTATTTCTGGTATTCCCATCTTCAGAATTGTCCACAGTTTATTTTGATCCACACAAAGTCTATGGCATAGTCCATAAAACAGAAGTAGATATTTTTCTACTGGCAGCCTCCTGCCTCCTACAGAAAGTTTTTTGAGATTTCCCTGGTAGTCCAGGGGTGAAGACTCTATGCTTCTGATACAGAAGGTGTGGGTTCAACCCTTGGTCGGGGAACCAGGCCCCACATATCACACCACTGTCATGCAACATGGCCCCAAAATTAAAGATCTCCCACCAGCAATAGGAGAGGCCAGACAATTAGGCTGAGTAGAAGCCCTATATCTGACATCACATCCACTGTATCTCTGACATCTCACCCACTGTAATGATGACATTACACCCACTGTATATGATATCACGTCTACTCTATGATATCACTTTCACTCTATCTGTGACATCACGCCCCTGTATTTGTGACATCACACCTATTCTGTATATGACAACATAACCACCTATCTGGCATATCCACTTTATCTGTGTCATCATTCCCACTGCATCAATGATATCATGACTACTATATGTATGACATCATATGCACTATACACAACATCACATCCACTATTTATGACATCACACCATTGTAGTTATGACATCCCATGCACTGTATTCATGTCATCAAACCCAGTATATATGCCATCACACCACTATATATGACATCACATCCACTATACATGTGCCATCGTAGTAACCCCTGTATCTATAACATCACACCCAATATGTTTATAACATCATATCCACTATATATGACTCACACCCACTGTGTTTATGACAATAAAACCACTATATCTGACATCACACCTAATATATCTGACATCACATCCACTGTATCTGTGTCATCACACTCATTGTATAGATGATATCACACCCAGTGTGTATATGACATCATATGTACTGTATCTATCATATCCACTCTATCTGTGACTTCACATCCAGTATATCTATGACCACTGTATTGATGACATCATAACCGTGATGTCTTTAGGGCATCACATCCACTATATTTGACACCACACCCACATATTTATTGGAGAAGGAAATGGTAATCCACTCCAGCATTCTTGCCTGAAAAATCCCATGGACAGAGAGGCCTTGTGGGCTACAGTCCATAGGGTTGTGAACAGTCCAACATGACTGAGCAACATCACTTTCACTTTTCACTTTCATGCATTGGAGAACGAAATGACAACCCATTCCAGGGTTCCTGCGTGGAGAATCCCAGGGATGGAGGGGCCTGGTGGGTTGCCATCTATGGGATCACACAGAGTTAGACATGACTGAATGACTTAGCAGCACCAGCAGCCATTTATTTATTACATCATACCCACTATAGGTTTCACATCCATTATATCTGTGACATCACACCCACCATATCGGTGATTGGCTCTCTTTGGCTCAACTCTCCTTAGCATAGCTGTCCTAGCACAGCTCTTCTTGGCTAAACTCTCCTTAGCTCAGCTCCCCCAAGCTCAGACTTCCTAGCTCTCCTTAGCATAGCCCTCCTTAGAATACCTATCATTACCTAGCCTCTCCATAGCTTCCCTTAGCTCAGCTCTCCTTAGCTCAACCCTCCTTTGGATAGCTATCATTAGTTCAGCTCTTATTCAGTCAGTCAGATCCTTCACTCAGTCTTGTCTGACTCTTTGCAACCCCGTGGACTGCAGCACACTGGGCCTCCCTGTCCATCATCAACTCTCAGAGTTTACTCAAACTTAGGTCCATTGAGTGGGAGATGACATTCAACCATCTCATTCTCTGTCTTCCCCTTTTCCTTCAGTCTTTAATCTTTCCCAGCATCAGGGTCTTTTCAAATGAATCAATTCTTTACATCAGGTGGCCAAAGTATTGGAGCTTCAGCATCAGTCATTCCAATGAATATTCAGAAATTATTTCCTTCAGGATGGACTGGTTGCATCTTCTTACAGTCCAAGGAACCCTCAAGAGTCTTCTCCAACACCACAGTTCAAAAGCATCAATTCTTCGGCACTCAGCTTTCTTCACAGTCCAACTCTCAAATCCATACATGACTACCATGGAAAAACCATAGCCTTGACTAGATGGACCTTTGTTGGCAAAGTTATTCTACTTTTGAATATGCTATCTAGGTTGGTCATAACTTTTCTTCCAAGGAGTAAGCGTCTTTTAATTTCATGCCTGCAGTCACCATCTGCATTGATTTTGGAGCCCCCCAAAATAAAGTCTGACACTGTTTCCACTGTTTCCCCATCTATTTCCCATGAAGTGATGTGACCAGATGCCATAATCTTAGTTTTCTGAATGTTGAGCTTTAAGCCAACTTTGTCACTTTCCTCTTTCACTTTCATCAAGAGGTTCTTTAGTTCTTCTTCACTTTCTGCCATAAGCGTGGTGTTGTCTGCATGTCTGAGGTTATTGATATGTTTTCCTGGAAATCTTGATTCCCGCTTGTGTTTCATCCAGCCCAGTGTTTCTCATGATGTACTCTGCATATAAATTAAATAAGCAGGGTGACCATATACAGCCTTGACGTACTCCTTTCCCTATTTCCCAGTCTGTTGTTCCATGTTGAGTTCTAACTGCTGCTTCCTGACCTGCATATTGATTTCTCGAGAAATCAATATGGTATTTTGGTATTTCTGGTATTCCCATCTTCAGAATTGTCCACAGTTTATTTTGATCCACACAAAGTCTATGGCATAGTCCATAAAACAGAAGTAGATATTTTTCTGGAACTTGCTTGCTTTTTTTGATGATCCAAAGGATGTTGGCAATTTGATCTCTGGTTCCTCTTCCTTTTCTAAATCCAGATTGAACATCTGGAAGTTCATGGCTCAAATACTATTTAAGACTGGCTTGGAGAATTTTGAATGTTACTTTAGTAGTGTGTGAGATGAATGCAATTGTGTGGTAGTCTGAGCATATTTGTCATTGCCTTTCTTTGGGATTGGAATGAATACTGACCTTTTCCAGTTCCACGGTCACTGTTGAGTTTTCCAAATATATTAGCATATTGACTGCAACACTTTCACAACATCGTATTTTTGAATTGAAAGAGCTCAGCTGGAATTTCATCACCTCCATTAGCTTCTTTCATAGTGATGCTTCCTAAAGCCCACTTCTCTTTGCATTCCAGTATGTCTAACTCTAGGTGAGTGATCATCCATTGTGATTTTCTGGGTCATAATGATATTTTTTGTATAATTCTTCTGTGTATTCTTGCCACCACTTCTGAATATCTCTCCTTCTGTTAGGTCTATACTGTACGTACTTCTGTTAGGTCCTTTATTGTGTCCATCTTTGCATGAAATGTTCCCTTGGTATCTCTAATTTTCTTAAAGAGATCTGTAGTCTTTCCCATTCTATTGTTTTCCTCTATTTCTTTGAGAGCTCTCCTTCATTACTTCTCTTTAGCTTACTCCCTAGTGTAGCTCTCCTTCACTCAGCTCCCCTTAGCCCAGTCCTCTTTGGGATAGCTCTCCTTAGTGTCTCCTTAGCCTTAGCTTGGAGAAGGCAATGGCAACCAACTCCAGTACTCTTGCCTGGCAAATCCCATGGATGGAGGAGCCTGGTAGGCTGCAGTCCATGGGGTCTCTAGGAGTTGGACATGACTGAAAATCTTCACTTTCACTTTTCATTTTCATGCATTGGAGAAGGAAATGGCAACTCACTCCAGTGTTCTTGCCTGGAGAATCCCAGGGATTCAGGAGCCTGGTGGACTGCTGTCTCTGGGGTCGCACAGAATTGGACACAGCTGAAGCAACTTAGCAGCAGCAGCAGCCTTAGCTTAGCTCTCCATAGCTCTCCGTAACTTAGACCTCCACGCCATAGCTTTCCTTAGCTCAGCCTCCATAGGATAGCTATCATTAGCTTGGCTTTCTTTAGCTTAGCTGTCTGTAGCTCTCCTTATCTAGCTCAGTTCAGTTGCTCAGTTGTGTCCAACTCTTTGCAACCCCATGAATTGCAGCATACCAGGCCTCCCTGTCCATCATCAACTTCCGGAGCTTACTCATGTCCATCAGGTCGGTGATTCCATCCAGCCATCTCATCCTCTGTCATTCCACTCTCCTCCTGCCTCCAATCCCTCCCAGCATCAAGGTCTTTTCCAATGAGTCAACTCTTTGCATGAGGTGGCCAGGAGTTTCAGCTTTAGCATCAGGCCTTCCAATGAACACCCAGGATGATCTCCTTTATGATGAACTGGTTTGACCTCCTTGCAGTCCAAGGGACTCTCAAGAGTCTTCTCCAACACTACAGTTCAAAAGCATCAATTCTTCAGCGCTCAGCTTTCTTCTCAGTCCAACTCTCACATCCATACAGGACCACTGGAAAAACCATAGCCTTGACTAGACAGACTTTTGTTGGCAAAGTAATGTCTCTGTTTTTTAATATGGTGTCTAGGTTGGTCATAACTTTCCTTCCAAGGAGTAAAGTAAAGTGAAGTCGCTCAGTCATGTCCCACTCTTCACGACCCCATGGACTTCAGCCTACCAGGCTCCTCCATCATGGGATTTTCCAGGCAAGAGTACTGGAGTGGGTTGCCATTGCCTTCTCTGTAAGCTAAGGAGAGCTTCAGAAAGCTAAGCTGATGAGAGGAGAGCTGAGTTAAAGAAAGCAAATCTAAAGAGAGCTATCCTAAAGGGGACTGAGCTAAGGAGAGCTGAGTGAAGGAGAGCCACACTAGGGAGAGCTAAGCTAAAGAGAAGTAATTAAGGAGAGCTAAGGAGAACTCTCAAAGAAATAGAGGGAAACAATAGAATGGGAAAGACTGGAGATCTCTTCAAGAAAATTAGAGATACAAAGGGAACATTTCATGCCAAAATGGACACAATAACGGACCTAACAAAAGTATGTACAGTATGGACCTAACAGAAACAGAGATATTCAGAAGTGGTGGCAAGAATACACAGAAGAATTATAAAAAAAAATATCATCATGACTCAGAAAATCACAATGGTATGATCACATACCTAGAGCTAGACACGCAGGAATGTAAAGAGAAGTGGGCTCCAAGGGGTAAGCATCTTTTAATTTCAAGTCTGCAATCACCATCTGCAGTGATAGCTCTCCTTAATTACTTTTCCTTAGCTTAGCCCTCCTTAGCTCAGCACTCCTCAGCTCAGCCCTCCTTAGGAAACCTATCATTATCTCAGCTTTCCTTATATTTGCTTTCCTTAACTCAGGTCTCCTCTCATCAGCTTAGCTCTCTGCAGCTCTCCTTAGCTAAGCTTTCCTTAGCTTAACCCTCTTTAGGATAGCTCTCCTTAGTTGCTTCTCCTTAGCTTAGCTCTCATTAGGCCAAGTGTCCTTAGCATAGCCCTTCTCAGTTCAGCTCTCCTCAGCTCAGATTTCCTTAGCTCAACCCTCCTTAGGATATCTATCATTAGCTCAGGTCTCCTTAGCTTAGCTTTCCTTAATCAGCTCTCCTCTCATTAGCTTAGCTCTCCTTAGCTTAGCAGTCCATAGTTCTCCTTAGCTTAGCTCCCCTTAGCTCAGCCCTCCTCAGCTCAGTGCTGTTCAGCTCAGCTATGTAGAGCTTCAGTTCAGTTCAGTTCAGTCACTCAGTCACGTCTAACTCTTTACAAATCCATGAACTGCAGCACGCCAGGCCTTCCTGTCCATCAACAACACACGGAGTTCACCCAGACTCACGTCCATCGAGTCAGTGATGCCATCCAGCCATCTCATCCTCTGTCATCCCTTCTCCTCCTGCCCCCAATCCCTCCCAGCAACAGAGTCTTTTCCAATGAGTCAACTCTTCTCATGAGGTGCACAGTGTACTGGAGCTTCAGCTTTAGCATCAGTCCTTCCAAAGAACACCTAGGACTTTTGGCAGGTGAATTCCCTACCACTGAGCAACCCAGAAGCACCTGGTATCTCCAGCTTTTCCCCAATTCCAGTGCCCTACATTTTCCAGAATTTCTGTATTAAATTATTCACTTTACACTATTTTTCCTGCAGGCTTAATGTGGCATCTGTAAACCAGGTGTCCTGTTTTTATTCTGTGGAAAACGTAGTGTTGAGAGCAGAGTAAGCCTGGCTGCCAACATTGAAAATTCCCTATTCTTGTAATATTTTTCAGTAGACTATGATAAATCTGTGCCAAGACCTCAGCCCCTCAGTACTCCAATGTCACTAGTGCATGAGTGTATTTAATAAAGTAACTGAGTAATTGACTATCTGTTATTTAAGTAAGTGAAAACTAAAATAAGAGTAAAATAATTGACTGAAGCACTTCCTTTTTTCCCTTTAATGGATAGCTAAGCCCCACAGAGGAGTTGAAATATGAGTACAACTCCCGTATGTTTTTTACTCAGACTCACTAATCTTTAATTTTTTATTCCTGTGGTTTCTTTCGGAACATGCACATTTTCCTTCTAATGTTTTAAACTTTCCTATAGGCAGGTCTAGTTACATACAGTTATGGTTTTTAGCCCTAATTATATCATCCTCTAAGAGCAAAGCCTTTTTCGTATGTTACTCCATTAGCACGATTTCAAGATGTTTAACCTTACCTAAAAGGTCACCAAAAAAGTACTTTTTTCTAGCCCTGTTGCTTGTGCTGAGGCATGTCTGACTCTTTTGCGGTCTCATGCACTATAACCCACCTGGCTCCTGTGTCCATGGGATTCTCTAGGCAAGAATACTGGATTGTGTCATCATTTGCTTCTCCATGGGATCATCCTGGCCCAGAAGTCTAGTGCGTGTTTCCTTTGTCTCTTGCGTTCGCAGGTGGATTCTTCATGGCTGAGCTACTGGGCAAACCTGTGATTTGGGATAGCCAGTAACCCTGTGTGGATGCTGAAATGAATTGAAGTTAACGTATTGCTCAGTTCAAATGTATACTTTTCTCTGAATTGACAATTCTATTCTCTGTTGTTGAGCTGGCCATTTGTTTCAGTAATTTCCAGCACTTCATAACAAAGCCATGTAGTTATTCCTGCACAGTGCAAGTCACTAAACACACACACACACATGGTCAGGGAGAAACACAACTATTTTTACTAATTTTTTGAAACATGGTATGTGGTTAAAGATAATCTGGCTCTTGCCCTTCATATTTTTTCCTTACATTAGCAGTCTGTTTTCAGGGCCAGGTTTTAAATGATCGTTTTCTTTTTCTTTGTTATTTTCTCCTGTGTAGCAGTCCGGAGTACTAAGCTGGATTGATGGCCTGTGATCCAAGGGACTCTCCATAGTTTTAATCCCATTTACCTTTTAGGATAATGACAGATTAGACTAGGATCTCTTTGGAGGAGTTGTTTTTCAGCCACTAAGCCATGTCTATGACCCTGCAGGACCCCATGAACAACAGTACACCAGGGCTCCCTGTCCTTATAATATCCTTGCATTTGCTCAGACTCATGTCCCTTGAATCCTGTGATACCATCCAACCGTCTCATCTTCTGTTGTCCTCTTCTCTTGCCTTCCTGCTTTCCCTGCCTCAGGGTCTTCTTGCAGCTGACTCTTTGCATCAGGTGGCCAAAGTATTGGAGCTTCAGCAGCAGTCCTTGCACTGAATATTCAGGGTAGATCTCCTTTAGGATTGACTGGTTTGATCTCCTTGCTGTCCAGGGGACTCTCAAGAGTCTTGTCCAGCACTACAGTTGAAAAACTTCAGCTCTTCAACGTTCAGACTTCTTTATGGTCCCAACTTTCACATCCATATGTAACTACTGGAAGAACTAGAGCTTTGATTATACTGACTTTTGTCAGCAAAGTGATATGTCTGCCTTTTAACATGCTTGTTGTCATAGCTTTTCTTCCAAAGAGCAGTTCAGTTCAGTTCAGTCACTCAGTCGTGTCCGACTCTTTGCAACCCCATGGACTGCAGCACCCTAGGCCTCCCTGTCCATCACCAACTCTGGAATTTATGCAAACTCATGTCCATTGAGTCAGTGATGCCATCCAACCATCTCATCCTCTGTTTTTCCCTTCTCCTCCTGCCCTCAATCTTCCCCAGCATCAGGTTCTTTGCAAATGAGTCAGCTCTGCCCATCAGGTGGCCAAAATGTTGGGAGTTTCAGCTTCAGCATCAGTCCTTCCAATAAACACCCAAGTCTAGTCTCCTTTAAGATGAATGGATGGAATGCCTTGCAGTTCAAGGGACTCTCAAGAATCTTCCCCAACACCACAGTTCAAAAACATCAGTTCTTTGGTGCTCAGCTGTCTTCACATTCCAACTCTCACATCCATACATGACCATAGGAAAAACCATAGCCTTGACTAGACGGACCTTAGTCAGCAAAGTAATGTCTCTGCTTTTGAATATACTATCTAGGTTAGTCATAACTTTTCTTCCAAGGAGTAAGCATCTTTTTATTTCATGGCTGCAGTCACCATCTGCAGTGATTTTGGAGCCCAGAAAAATAAAGTCAGCCAATGTTTCCCCATCTATTTGCCAAGAAGTGATGGGACCGGATACCATGATCTTATTTTTCTGAATGTTTAGCTTTCAGAGGATGAGATGGTTGGATGGCATCATCGACTCAATGGACATGAGTTTGCATAAACTCCAGAGTTGGTGATGGACAGGGAGGCCTAGGGTGCTGCAGTCCATGGGGCTGCAACTTTTTCACTCTCATCTTTCACTTTCATCAAGAGACTTTTTAGTTCCTCTTCACTTTCTTTCATAAGGGTGGTGTTTTCTGCATATCTGAGTTTATAGAATTTTCTCCCAGCAATATCTTGATTCCAGCTTGTGCTTCTTCCAGCCCAGAGTTTCTCACGATGTACTCTGCATATAAGTTAAGTAAGCAGGGTGACAATATACAGTCTTGACGTACTCCTTTTCTTATTTGGACCTAGTCTGTTGTTCCATGTCCAGTTCTAACTGTTACCTCCTGACCTGCACACTGGTTTCTCAAAAGGCAAGTCAGGTGTTCCCTTCTCTTTCAGAGTTTTCCACAGTTTATGATGATCCACACAGTCAAAGGTTTATGCATAATCAATAAAGCAGAAATAGGTCTTTTTCTGGTACTCTCTTGCTTTTTCAGTGATCCAGTGGATGTTGGCAGTTTGATTTCTGGTTCCTCTGCCTTTTCTAAAACCAGCTTGAACATCTGGAAGTTCACAGTTCATGTATTGAGGAAGCCTAGCTTGGAGAATTTTGAGCATACTTTACTAGTGTGTGATATGAGTGAAATTGTCTGGTAGTTTGAGCATTCTTTGGCATTGCCTTTCTTTGGGATTTGAATGAAAACTGACCTTTTGCAATCCTGTGGCCACTGCTGAGTTTTCCAAATTTGCCTGGCATATTGAGTGCAGCACTTTCTCAGCATAATCTTTTAGGATTTGAAATATCTTGAAATTTGCTGAGTAGAGCTCCTATTGTGTTGCAGGTTTGCCCTGCGACATCTAGCACTTGATTTTGTTGTCCTTTGGGGAAATTGGTCACAGTCCTTAGATGAAAGTCTTTGTATCAACTCTCATCAATTAATGTTCCATGGGGTTTGGGAGTATTCTGGTGGTTCAATGTTCTGGATTGTGTCTCCCATAATAGGGGTCAGGCCTGACCCTTTACTATATAGGGCCAAGACTTCACAGGCCATATAACCCAGAAGAGAAAAATCCCAAGACTAATAATGAAAGTGATACTCTAGGGGGCAGGACACCCAAAGAAACTCAGATACTTTCAAAGGGAAAAGAAGAGAAAAGAAGGGATAAAAAGTGATTAAAACAGGAGTGAAAAAGAAGAGTGCAAGCAAGCCAATAGAAGAACCCATAACTGAAAATAAATATAAAAGCTATAGAGTAGCAGAAAAACAAACCAAAAAAGTGACAGGAGATGCAATATAATTAAAGGTACTCTTAAAACATAAATAAAAATTTATTTTAAAGTAAATAAAATTAATTGTATTAATTAAAATAAATTTCAGTAAAATTTAAAATAAGAAAGTGAAGTTGCTCAGTTGTGTGTCTGACTCTTTGTGACTCTATGTACTGTAGCCTGCCAGCCCCCTCCATTCATGGGATTTTCCAGCAAGAATACTGGAGGGCGTTGCCATTCCCTCCTCCAGGAGATATTCCCAACCCAGGGATCAAATCTGTGTCTCCCGCACTGCAGGCAGACTCTACCATTTGAGCCACCAGGAAATCCCATTTTAAAACAAGATTTTTTTTTTAAGAAAAAGGTTATAAAAATAAAAAATTAAAGGATTAATTAAAAACATTAAAACATGTTTCGTTCTAACATGAAAACATTTTTTCCTAGTATTTAAAAAGAAAAAGAAACATGAGAAAAGTATATAGAGAGTGTAGTAAGAAGAATATCTTACCCTACACAGTGTGGAGTGATTCCTTCTTTGACCTCTCCACACAGTGTGCTCTTGCCAATTTGCCTACTCAGAAAGTCCTCCAGTGTATCTAGGAAGGCCTCTGCACTGCTGTGTGCAGTATAAAGACTTAAATCTTGCGTTACTCCAGCTTATACTTTCTACCAAATCCACAATTACTCATATAGCCCACAGTCTTAGGCTAAGTGTGGGGATTTTACCCCTCACAGCTGCTGCTGCAGGAGTGAATTCCCATTCTCATCTTTGCTCAACAGCCAGCTCTGCCTTGGGGTAGGACATGCCTCTGCTTGAGGACTGCCCTCCAATATCTGTTCCTCACTCAGCCTTAAGAGGATAAAAGAAGCAACGCATTAGGTCTCAGGTGCTGAACTGGGCTGGGAAGAGTGAGGGGAACAGCAGACAAAGTTGTGTGTGCAGAATGTCTTCTGTGGCCAAGAGGTGTGGGAAGTCGCCACAGTCTGAAGCAGATAACTTGCTTTCCCAGGGGAGTTGGCTGCAAGTTGTGGGTCAATCAGCAGAATTGACCTCCTCAGGATCCCAGGAAAGTTTGGGGTGCAACTTGTGCTGGCTTCACAGTTTGGTGGCAGCTCTGGCTATAGGAGTTGGGACTACACACCACTTGTCCTCCACCTCTGGCACCACACTGGCCCTGGAAATTGTCAGGTGGCCAGTGTACCCTCCTCTAGGATCATAAACTGCAGTCCATATAGTCCTGTCTCTGCTACTCATGCTTGGTTTGGCGCATCTACCTCTGGGGTCACAGTCCACAGCCAAAGCTTATTTCACCTATAGCACTCTTGAAGGTGGGGTCCTGCATGTGGAGTTAGAGCATTGCCATGGCAATAATCTGTTGTCTCTCTTGAATGCCTAAGGTTTTCCCTGGATTTCAACAACTGTGTCATACTAGCCCCTCAGAATATCCTCACAGCCGACAATCCCAGTCCTCTCCCTGGAGTCTTAAAGCCTGTGTGAGCACCCAGCCCAAGAGTGCAAGCCGAGAAGTGATACCCAGTAGTTATTTATATGGTGAATTTTCTCCGTTTTGCCTTCTGAACACCTGTTGCTGCACTACCCTCTGAGGTTCTGAAGCTCCCCTTGTCCCCATTCTTAAGGGGGTTTCCAAGTGTGCAGAAACTTTTATTCCTTCAAGACTCCCTCCCACAGGTGCAGATAATGTCTTGAAATTATTTGCCTCTTCTTTTATCTTTACCTTTCACCCTATCTCATTCTGAGGAGATCTTGCCTTTCTGGAAGTGTTCAGGGGTTCTGCAGACATTTTTTCGTATGCAGTTGTATTTTTTATATATTTGTGTGCAGTGGAGGTATGATCTTCCCAAGAAAATCCGGATGAGGTATCATGTTACCTAACTTCAAGTTAGGCTTTTTAAGCTACGGTAATCAAGACAGTATGGTAATTCACAAAAGCAAACATAAAGACCAAAAGGACAGGACAGAAAGCCCAGATATAAATCTAATTGATTACAAAAGAAACAAAAGTGTATAACAGTGAAAAGATAGACTCTTCAATAAGCAGTGCTGGAAAAACTGGCCAGCAATACGTGAACCATGAACTTCCAGATGTTCAAGCTGGTTTAGGAAAAGGCAGAGGAACCAGAAATCAAATTGTCAACATCAACTGGATCATCGAAAAAGCAAGAGAGTTCTAGAAAAACATCTCTTTCTGCTTTATTGACTATGCCAAAGCCTTTGACTGTGTGGATCACAATAAACTGTGGAAATTTATGAAAAAGATGGGAATACCAGACCACCTGACCTGCTTCTTGAGAAATTTGTATGCAGGTCAGGAAGCAACAGTTAGAACTGGACATGGAACAACAGACTAGTTCCAAATAGGAAAAGGAGTATGTCAAGGCTATATATTGTCACCCTGCTTATTTAACTTATATGCAGAGGACATCATGAGAAACGCTGGGCTGGAAGAAGCACAAGCTGGAATCAAGATTGCCAGGTCTCCACACTCACTGCTGATGGTGATTGCAGCCATGAAATTAGAAGACGCTTACTCCTTGGAAGAAAAGTTATGTCCAACCTAGATAGCATATTCAAAAGCAGAGACATTACTTTGCCGACTAAGGTCCGTCTAGTCAAGGCTATGGTTTTTCCTGTGGTCATGTATGGATGTGAGAGTTGGACTGTGAAGGAGGCTGAGCGCCAAAGAATTGATGCTTTTGAACTGTGGTGTTGGAGAAGACTCTTGAGAGTCCCTTGGACTGCAAGGAGATCCAACCAGTCCATTCTGAAGGAGATCAGCCCTGGGATTTCTTTGGAGGGAATGATGCTGAAGCTGAAACTCCAGTACTTTGGCCACCTCATGCAAAGAGTTGACTCATTGGAAAAGACTCTGATGCTGGGAGGGATTGGGGGCAGGAGGAGAAGGCATGTCTGGCTCAGTCTCTTTGGGGTCTTCTGGTGTGCACAATGTTTTGTTTGAACCCTCTGAGCATCTTTGGTGGGTATGGCATTTGATTCTAAACGTGATTTTGTCCTTGGTTCCAGATTGGGAAAGGAGTACATAAAGGCAGTATATTGTCACTCTGCTTATGTAACTTATATACATGGTGAACTGAAGTCACTCAGTCGTGTCCAACTCTTTGTGACCCCATGGACTGTAGCCTACCGGGCTCCTTCTGTTGTTCCATGTCTGGTTCTAATTGTTTCTTGTTGATCTGCACACAGATTCTCAGGAGACAGGTAAGGTGGTCTGGTATTGCCATATCTTGAATAATTTTCCAGTTTGTTGTGATCCACACAGTCAAAGGCTTTGGTATAGTCAATAAAGCAGAAATACATGTTTTTCTGGAACTCTCTTGCTTTTTTGATGATCCAGCAGATGTTGGCAATTTGATCTTACGCTCCTCTGCCTTTTCTAAATCTTGCTTGAACATCTGGGAGTTCACAGTTCATGTACTATTGAAGCCTGGCTTGGAAAGATGAGATGGCTGGATGGCATCACAGACTCGATGGATGTGAGTCTGAGTGAACTCCAAGAGATGGTGATGAAGAGGGAGGCCTGGCGTGCTGTGATTCATGGGGTCGCGAAGGTCGGACACGACTGAGCGACTGAACTGAACTGATGATTCATTATCCTACAAGAATAATATGGCAATATGAATCTATAATAGAATGGGCATTTTTACCCCATAAACAAACAAAATTTTGACTACCTATGTAGACAATGTTAGTAAATTTATTTTTTCTTTTTTATTTTTTTAAATTAGTTTATTTTTTATTGAAGAATAATTGCTTTATGGAATTTTGCCATTTCCTGTCAAACCTCAACATGAATCAGCCACAGGTATACATATATCTCCTGCCTTTAGAAACTCCCTCCCATCTCCCTGCCCATCCCACCCATCTAGGTTAATACAGAGCCCCTCTTTGAGTTTCTTGAGCCATAGAGCAAATTTCCATTGGCTATCTATTTTACATATGTAATGTAAGTTTCCACATTCCTCTTTTCATACATCTCACCCTCTCCTCTCCACTTCCCATGTCCATAAGTCTATTCTGTATGTCTCTTTCTCCATTGTTGCCCTGTAAATAAATTCTTAAGTACCATTTTTCTAGATTCTGTACATTTGTGTTAGAATATGGTATTTATCTTTCTCTTTCTGATGTACTTCACTATTCATAATAGGTCCTAGGTTCATACACCTCATTAGAACCGAATCATGTGTTCCTTTTTATGGCTGACTAATATTCCATTGTGTATATAAACTGCAAATTCTTTGTCCATACATCTGTCCATGGACATCTAGGTTGCTTCCATAATCTAGCTGTTGTAAATAGTGCTGCAATGAAAAATGGGATATGTGTGTCTCTTTCAATTTTGGTTTCCTTAGGATATATGCCTAAGAGTGGGATTGCTGTGTCATATGGTGGTTTTATTCCTAGATTTTAAGGAATCTCCATACTGTCTTCCATAGTGGCTGTAACAATTTACATTCCCATCAACAGTGCAAGAGCATTCCCTTTTCTCCACAATCTTTCCAACATTTATCATTTGTAGACATTTTGATGAGGGCCATTCTGACTGGTGTGAAGTGATAGATATCTCATTATACTTTTGAAGAAAAGGTATGGGCCTAACAGAAGCAGAAAATATTAAGAATACACAAAAGTACAAAAAAGAGTTTCACTACCCAGATAATTATGATGGTGTGATCACTCACCTGGACTTCCTAAAGCCAGGCATCCTGGAATGTGAAGTCAAGTGGGCCTTAGGAAGCATCACTACAAGCAAAGCTAGTGGAGGTAATTGAATTCCAGTTGAGTTATTTAAAATCCTAAAAGATGATGCTGTAACAGTGCTGCACTCAATATGCCAGCAAATTTGGAAAAAAACAGTTATGGCCACAGGGCTGGAAAATGTCAGTTTTAATTCCAATTCCAAAGAAAGGAAAGGTCAAGGAATGTTCAAACTACTGTATAATTGCACTCATCTCCCACACAAGTAAAGAAATGCTCACAATTCTCCAAGCCAGGCATCAGCCATACATGAACCATGAACTTCTGGATGTTCAAGCTGGTTTTAGAAAAGGCACAGGAACCAGAGATCAAATTGCCAATATCTGTTGGATCATCAAAAAAGCAAGAGACTTCCAGAAAAAAACATTTATTTCTGCTCTACTGACTATGGCAGAGCTTTTGACTGTATGGGTCACAATAAACTGGAAAATTCTAAAAGAGATGGGAATACCAGACCATCTGACCTGCCTCTTGAGAAATCTGTATACAGGTCAGGAAGCAACAGTTAGAACTGGATATGGAAACACACACTAGTTCCAAATAGAAAAAGGAGAACATCAAGGCTATATATTGTCACCCAGTTTATTCAACTTATATGCAGAGGACATCATGAGAAATTCTGGGCTGAATGAAACACTAGCTGGAATCAAGACTGCCAGGAGAAATAGCAATAATATCTCAGATATGCAGATGACACCACCCTTATGGCAGAAAACAAAGAAGAACTAAAGAACATCTTAATGAAAGTGAAAGAGGAGAGTGAATAAGTTGGCTTAAAGAAAACTAAAATCATGACATCCCGTTTTATCACTTCATGGCAAATAGATGGATTAACAGTGGCAGACATTATTTTGGAGGCTGCAAAATCACTGCAGATGGTGACTGCAGCCATGAAACTAAAAGACACTTACTCCTTGGAAGGAAAGTTATAACCAACCTAGACAGCATTATTAGTAAGCAGACATATTACTTTGTCAACAAAGATCCATCTTGTCAAAGCTATGGTTTTTCCAGTAGTCATATATGGATATGAGAGAGACATGTGTACCCCAATGTTCCTCACAGCACTGTTTATAATAGCCAGGACATGGAAGCAACCTAGACGTCCACCAGCAGATGAATGGATAAGAAAGCTGTGGTACATATACACAATGGAGTATTACTCAGCCATTAAAAAGAATACATTTGAATCAGTTCTAATGAGGTGGATGAAACTGGAGCCTACTATACAGAGTGAAGTAAGCCAGAAAGAAAAGCACCAATACAGTATACTAACACATACATATGGAATTTAGAAAGATGGTAATGATAACTCTATATGCAAGACAGCAAAAGAGACACAAATGTATAGAACAGTCTTTTGGACTCTGTGGGGGAAGGTGAGGGTGGGATGATTTGGGAGAATGGCATTGAAAGAAGTATAATATAATATGTGAAACAAATCACCAGTCCAGGTTTGATGCATGATACAGGATGCTCGGGGCTGGTGCACTAGGATGACCCAGAGGGATGGTATGGGGAAGGAGGAGGGAGGGGGGTTCAGGATGGGGAACACGTGTATACCCGTGGCAGATTCATGTTGATGTATGGTAAAACCAATACAATATTTAAAATAATTAGCCTCCAGTTAAAATAAATAAATTTATTAAAAAAAAAAAAAGCTGAACGCTGAAGAATTGATGCTTTTGAACTGTGGTGCTGGAGAAAACTTGAGAGTCCCTCAGACTGCAAGGAGATCCAACCTGTCCATTCTAAAGTAGATCAGTCCTGAGTGTTCTTTGGAAGGACTGATACTGAAGATGAAACTCCTATACTCTGGCCACCTGATGTGAAGAGCTGACTCATTGGAAAAGACCCTGATGCTGGGAAAACTTGAGGGCAGGAGGAGAAGGGGATGACAGAGGATGAGATGTTTGGATGGTATCACCGACTCAATGGAGATGAGTTTGAGTAAAGTCCAGGAGGTCATGATGGACAGGGAGGCCTGGTGTGCTGTGCTTCATGAGGTCTCAAAGAGTTGGACACGACTGAATGAGTGAACCTTACTGAAGTGAGTAATGAGCGATGGTGAACATCTTTTCAAGTGTTTGTTAGCCATCTGTATGTCTTCTTTGGAGAAATGTCTCTTTAGGTTTTTCCCCACTTTTTCATTCAGTTTCTGGTATTGAGTTTTTCATTTGTATTCCTGGTATTGAGTTGTATGAGCTGATTGTATATTTTGGAAATTAGTCATTTTTCAGTTGTTTCATTTGCTATTATTTTCTCTCATTCTGAGGGGTTGTCTTTTAACCAAAGGTTCTTAAGTTTAATCATGTCCCACTTGTTTACTTTTGTCTTTATTTCCCTTGCTCTAGGAGGTGGGTCATAGAGGATCTTGGTTTAATTTGTGTCATTGGGTGTTCTGCCTGTTTTCCTATAAGAATTTTATAGTTTCTGGTATTACATTTAGGTCTTTAATCCATTTTGAATTTATTTTTTTTATGGGGTTATGAAGTGTTCTAATTTCATTCTTTTACATGCAGTTGTCCTGTTTTCCCAGCCCCACTTATTGAAGAGTCTGTCTTTGCTCCATTGTACATTCTTGCCTCCTTTGTCAAAAATAAGCACCTCATAGGTGCTAGGGTTTATTTCTGGGCTTTCTATTTTGTTGCATTGGTCTATATTCCTCTTTTTCTCCCAGTACCATACTGTCTTGATGACTGTAGCTTTGCAGTATATTCTGAAGTCAGGAAAGTTAATTCCTCCAGCTCCATTCTTTTTTCTCAAGACTGCTTTGGCTAGTTGGGGTCTTCTGTGTTTCCATATGAATTGTGAAATTTTTTGTTCTACTTCTGTAAAAAAATGTCATTGACAATTTGATAGGGATCACATTTAATCTGTATATTGCATTTGGTAGAATAGTCAGTTTCACAGTATTTATTCTTCCTACCCAGGAACATGGAATATCTCTCCATCTGTTTATGTCATCTTTGATTTCTTTCATTCATATTTTTAAATTTTCAACATATAGTTCTTTTTTCTCCTTAGGTGTTTATTCCTAGATATTTAATTCTTTTTGTTGCAATGGTGAATGGGATTGATTCTTTAGTTGCTCTCTCTGAATTTTTTTTTTGTTGTTGTTAGTATATAGAAGTACAAGTGATTTTTGTCTATTGGTTTTGTATCGTGCAACTTTGCTAAATTCACTGTCTAGTGCTAGTAATTTTCTGATCTCTTTTTTACAGTTTTATATGTACAGTATCATGTCATCTGCAAAAAGTGAGAGCTTTACTTCTTCTTTTCTGAGCTGCATTCCTTTTATTTCTTTTCCTTCTCTAATTGCTATACCCAGGACTTCCAGAACTATGTTGAATAATAGCGGTGAAATGAACATCCTTGCCTTGTTCCTGATCTTAGAGGATATGCTTTCAGTTTCTCTCCATTGACAATAATGTTTGCTGTAGACTTATCATATGTTAACTTTACTATGTTGAGGTAGGTTCCTTCTATGCCCATTTTTCGAAGAGTTTAATCATAAATATGTGCTTAATTTTGTCAGAGGCTTTTTCTGCATCTATTGAGATAATCATATGGTTTTTATCCATCAGTTTGTTAATATGGTGTATCACATTGATTGATTTTGTGTACTGAAAAATCCTTGCATCCCTGGATTAAACTCAACTTGTTTATGGTGTATGAGCCTTTTGATGTGTTGCTGAATTCTGTTTGCTAAAATTTTGTTGAGGATTTTTGCATCTATGTTCATCAATGATATTGGCTTGTAGTTTTCTTTTTTTATGTTCTCTTTGTCTTGTTTTAATATCAGGGTTATGATGGCCTCGTTGAATGAATTTGGAAGTGTTTCTTCCTCTGCAATTTTTTGAAAGCATTTTAGAAGGATAGGCATTAGCTCTTCTCTAAATGTTTGACAGAGTTCTCCTGTGAAGCCATCTGGTAATGCACATTTGTTTTTGGGGAGATTTTGGATCACAGATTCAATTTCAGTGCTTGTAATTCAGTTGTTCATAATTTCTATTTCTTCCTGGTTCAGTCTTGGAAGATTGAACTTTTCTAAGACTCTTCCCATTTCTTCCAGGTTATCTATTTTATAGCTATATAGTTCAAAGTAGTCTTTTATAATCCTTTGTATTTCTGCATTATGTGCTGCAACCTTTCCTTTTTCATTTGTAATTTTGTTGATTTGATTCTTCTCTCTTTTTCCTTGATGAGTCTGCCTAAGGATTTCTTAATTTTGTTTATCCTGTCAGAGAACCAGCTTTTAGTTTTATTAATCTTTATTTCTTTTTATTTTTATTCACAGT
>SJYT01042616.1:48897-61316 GCA_006410635.1 Cephalophus harveyi
TCAAAATATTTTACTATTTTTTATTTCACTTTTTAAAAATATAAATTTATTTATTTTAATTGGAGGCTAATTACTTTACAATATTGTATTGGTTTTGCCATACATCAACATGAATCTGTCACGGTGTACATGTGTTCCCCATCTTGAGCCCACTTTCCACCTCCCTCCCCATACCATCCTTCTGGGTCATCCCAGTACACCAGCCCCAAGCATCCTGTATCATGCATGGAGCGTGGACTGGCGATTCTTTTCATATATGATATTAAACACGTTTCACTGCCATTCTCCCAAATCATCTCACTCTCTCCCTCTTCCACAGAGTCCAAAACACATATACTGTTTTATATGTCATATAAAACACATATACTGTTCTACATACCTGTGCTCTTTTGCTGTCTCACATAAAGAGTTATCGTTCAGTTCAGTTCAGTTCAGTTCAGTTCAGTTGCTCAGTCATGTCCGACTCTTTGCAACCCCATGAATCACAGCACACCAGGCCTCCCTGTCCATCGCCAACTCCTGGAGTTCACTCAGATTCACATCCATCAAGTCAGTGATGCCATCCAGCCATTTCATCCTCCGTTGTCCCCTTCTTCTCCTGCCTCCAATCCTCCCCAGCATCAAAGTCTTTTCCAATGAGTCAACTCTTCACATGAGGTGGCCAAAGTACTGGAGTTTCAGCTTTAGCATCATTCCTTCCAAAGAAATCCCAGGGTTGATCTTCAAAATGGACTGGTTGGATCTCCCTGCAGTCCAAGGGACTCTCAAGAGTCTTCTCCAACACCACAATTCAAAAACCTTAATTCTTCAGTGCTCAGGCTTCTTCACAGTCCAACTCTTACATCCATACATGACCACAGGAAAAACCATAGCCTTGGCTAGATGGACCTTAGTCGGCAAAGTAATGTCCCTGCGTTTGAATATACTATCTAGATTGGTCATAACTTTTCTTCCAAGGAGTAAGCATCTTTTAATTTTGTAGCTGCAGTCACCATCTGCAGTGATTCTGGAGCCCAAAAAAATAAAGTCTGACACTGTTTCCACTGTTTCCCCATCTATTTGCCATGAAGTGATGTATGGATGAGAGTTGGACTGTGAAGAAGGCTGAGCGCTGAAGAACTGATGCTTTTGAACTGTGGTGTTGGAGAAGACTCTTGAGAGTCCCTTGGACTGCAAGGAGATCCAACCAGTCCATTCTGAAGGAAAGAAACACAAGCTGGAATCAAGATTGCCGGGAGAAATATCAATAACCTCAGATATGCAGATGACACCACCCTTATGGCAGAAAGTGAAGAGGAGCTAAAAAGCCTCTTGATGAAAGTGAAAGAGGAGAGCGAAAAACAAAGAATCGGACACGACTGAGCGACTGAAATGAACTGAACTGAATTGAATACTCCATTGTGTATATGTACCACAGTTTACTTATCCATTCATCTGCTGATGGACCTCTAGGTTGCTTCCATGTCCTGGCCATTATAAACAGTGCTGCAGTGAACACTGGAGTACCCGTGTCTCTTCCAATTCTGGTTTCCTTATTGTGTATGCCCAGCAGTGGGATTGCTGGGTCATATGGCAGAAGTATTTCCATATTGATCTTTACTATTATTTTTTCATTTCTCTCTCATTTATTTCTGCTTGGATATTTATGATTTCTACTATTTTTTCCAGTTGCTTTAGGTGTAAAGTTAGGTTCTCTACTAGATATTTTTCTTGCTTCTTGAGGTAGGATTATATTGCTATAAACTTCCCTCTTTGAACTGTTTTTGCTACATCCCATAGAGTTTGAGTTGTGTTTCATTGCCATTTGTTTCTAGAAATTTTTTTATTTCCCTTCCGATTTCTTCAGAAACCAATTGGTTATTTAGAAAAGAGTTATTTAATCTCTATGTGTTTGTGTTTCTTATGGTTTATTTTTTATTTTTTCCTTGTAAGTGATATCTAGTGTCATAGCATTGCGGTCGGAGAAGATGCCTGATAAGATTTAAATTTTCTTAAATTTACTGAGGTTTGATTTGTGACACAAGATGTGGTCTATCCTAGAGAATGTTCCATGTGCACTTGAGAAGAAGATATATTCTTCTGCATTTGGATGGAATGTCCTGAAGATATCAGTGAGATCCATCTTATAATTTTCTGTTTTGATGATCTTTCCATTGGTGTGAGTGGGGTATTAAAGTCTCCTACTCTGATTGTGTTATTGTCAATTTCTCTTTTTACATCTGTTAGTGTTTGTTTTATGTATTGAGGTGCTCCTATGTTGTGTGCATAGATGTTTACAATTGTGATGTCTTTCTTTTGGATTGATCCCTTGATCATTATGTAGTGTCCTTCCTTATCTCTTGTAATCTTCATTTTAAGGTCTATTTTGTGTGATATGAGTATGTCTACTCCAGCTTTCCTTTGCTTCCCATTTACGCAGAATATACTTTTCCATCCTCTCACTTTCAGTCTATAGTATCTTTAGGTCTGAAGTGGTTTCTTCTAGATAGCATATATAGGGTCTTGTTTTTGTATCAGGTCAGCCAGTCTGTTGGAGCATTTAACCCATATACATTCCTATTGCCATTTTCTAATTATTTGGGGTTGATTTTGTAGACTTATCTTCTTCTGTTGTGTTTCTTGACTACATAAGTCCGTTTAATATTTGTTGTAAAGGTGGATTGGTGGTACTGAATATTCTTGTTTTGCTTCTCTGAAAAGTTTTTTATTTCCCCATAAAGTTTGCATGAGATCCTTGCTGGGTACGGCAGTCTTGCTTGTAGATTTTTTCCCATTAAGTACTTTAAATATATTCTGCCTTTCCCTCTGGCCTGTGGAGTTTTTGCTTAAGATCATCTGTTAAGCATATGGGGTTTCCCTTGTATGTTATTTGTTGCTTCTTCCTTGCTGCTTTCAATATTCTTTCTTTGTGTTTTGTCTTTGTTAGTATGTGTCTTTGTGTGTTTCTCCTTGGGTTTATCCTTTTGGGACTTATTGTGCCTCTTGGACTTGGTTGGATATTTTCTTTTCCATGTTGGGGAAATTTTCAACTATAATATCTTCAAAAATTGTAAGATAAAATTTCTTTTTCTCTTCTTTTTCTCAGAACCCAGAAATTCAAATGTTCATGCATTTGATATGGTTCCAAAGGTCTGTGAAACTGTCCTCAGCTCTTTTCATTCTTTTTACTTTATTCTGCTCTTCAGAAGTTATTTCCACTATTTTATCCAGCTCACTTATGCATTCTTCTGCTTCGGATATTCTGCTGTTGATTCGTTCTAGACTATTTTTAATTTCAGTTGTGTTGTTTCTCAAGACGCAGGTCAGGTGGTCTGGTATTCCCATTTCTTTCAGAATTGTCCACAGTTTAGTGAGATCCACACAGTCAAAGACTCTGGCATAGTCAATAAAGCAAAAATAGATGTTTTTCTGAAACTCTCTTGCTTTTTTGATGATCCAGTGAATGTTGGCAACTTGATCTCTTGTTCCTTTGCCTTTTCTAAAACCAGCTTGAATATCTGCAAGTTCATGGTTCATGTTTTGCTGAAGCCTGGAAGGGGAATTTTGAGCACTACTTTACTAGCATGTGAGATGAGAGCAGTTGTGTGGTCGTTTGATCATTCTTTGGCATTGCCTTTCTTTGGGACTGGAATGAAGACTGACCTTTTCAAGTTTGGTACCACTGTTGCGTTTTCCAAATTTGTGGATATATTGAGTGCAGCACTTTCAAAGCATCATCTTTTAGGATTTGAAATAGCTCAACTGGAATTCCATCATATCTCCTAGATTTGTTCATAATGATACTTCCTAAGGCCCACTTGACTTCACATTCCAGGATATCTGGCTCTAGGTGAGTGATCACACCATCGTGATTATCCGGGTCATGAAAATCTTTTTTGTACCGTTCTGTGTATTCTTGCCACCTCTTCTTAATATCTTCTGCTTCTGTTAGGTCCTTCCATTTCTGCCCTTTCTTGACCCCATTTTTGCGTGACATGTTCCCTTGGTAACTCTAATTTTCTTTAAGAGATCTCTCATATTTCCTATTCTATTGTTTTCTTCTCTTTCTTTCCACTGATTGCCAAGGAAGGCTTTCTTATCTCTCCGTGCTATTCTTTGGAACTCTGCATTCAAATGGGAACATCTTTCCTTTTCTCTTTTGCTTTTCATTTCTCTTCTTTTCACAGCTATTTGTAAGACCTCCTCAGACAGCCATTTTGCTTTTTTGAATTTCTTTTCCTTGAGGATTGTCTTGATCTCTGTTTTCTGTACAATGTCATGAACCTCCAACCATAGTTCATCAGACACTCAGTCTATCAGATATAGTCCCTTAAAATGTATTTCTCACATCCACTTTATAATCATAAGGAATTTGATTTAGGTCATACCTGAATGGTCTAGTGGTTTTTCCTGCTTTCTTCCATGTATGTCTGAATTTGGAAATAAGGAGTTCATGATCTGAGCCACAGTCAGCTCCTAGTCCTGTTTTTGTTGATTGTGTCGAGCTTCTCCATCTTTGGTTTCAAGGAACATAATCAATCTGATTTCAGTGTTGACCATCTGGTGATGTCCATGTGTAGAGTCTTCTCTTGTGTTGTTGAAGAGGGTGTTTGCTATGAGCAGTACGTTCTCTTGGCAGAACTCTATTAGCCTTTGCCCTGCTTCATTCTGTATTCCAAGGCCCAATTTTCCTGTTACTCCAGGTGTTTCTTGACTTCCTACTTTTGCATTCCAGTCTTCTATAGTGAAAAGGACATCTTTTTTAGGTGTTAGTTCTAAAATGTCTTGTAGGTCTTCATAAATTCAATCAGCTTCAGCTTCTTCAGCATTACTGGTTGTGGCATAGACTTGGATGACCATGATATTGAATGATTTGCCGTGGTAATGAACAGAGATCGTTCTGTCATTTCTGAGATTGCATCCAAGTACTGCATTTTGGATTCTTTTGCTGACTATGATGCAGGTCATGAAGCAACAGTTAGAACTGGACATGGAACAACACACTGGTTCCAAATAGGAAAAGAAGTATGTCAAAACTGTATTCAAAATCTTCAGAATAGTCAATGAAGCAGAAATAGATGTTTTTCTGAAATCCCCTTGCTTTTTCTATGACCCAGGGGATGTTGGCAATTAGATCTTTAGTTCCTCTGCCTTTTCTAAATCCAGCTTGAACATCTGGAAGATCTCAGTTCAGGTATTGTTGAAGCTTAGCTGGAAGGATTTTCAGCATTACCTTACTAGGATGTGAAATAAGTGCAGTTTTGCAGCAGTTTGAACATTATCTAGCATTGCCATTTTTTCAGATTAGAATAAAAACTGACCTTTCTTTTTTTTGGTCCTGTGGCTACAGCTGAGTTTTCCAAATTTGCTGGCATATTGGGTTCAACATTTTGCATCATCTTTAGGATTTGAAATAGGGCAGCTGAATTCCATCACTTCTGCTAGTTTGTTTGTAGTAATGCTTCCTAAGACCCATTTCACCCCCTTCACCCCACTTCACACTCCAGGATGTCTGGCTCTAGATGAGTGACCACATCATCATAGTTCTCTGGGTCATCTAGACCTTTTTTGTAAACTTCTTCTGCATCTTCTTGCCATCCCTTATTTGTATCTTCGGCATCTGTTAGGTCTGTAATATTTCTGTCCTTTATTGTGTCCATTGTTGCATGAAATTTTCCCTTGGTATCTCTAATTTTCTTGAATAAATCTTTAGTCTCTCCCATGCTATTGCTTTCCTCCATGTCTTTCCACTGCTTATTTAAGAAGGCCTTTAAAAATTATTTTAATTGGAGGCTAATTACTTTATGATATTTTAGTGGGTTTTGCCATACATTCACATGAATCAACCACAGATGTACATGTGTCCCCCATCCTGAACCCCCCTCCAATCTCTCTCCCCATCCTATCCCTCAGGATTGTCTCAGTGCACTGGCCCTGAGTGCCCTGTCTCATTCATTGAACCTGGACTGGTGATCTATTTCACAAATAGTAATATACATGTTTCAGTGCTATTCTCTCAAATCATCCCACCCTCGCCTTCTCCCACAAAGTTCAAAAGTCTGTTCTTTACACCCATGTCTCTTTAGCTGTTGCACATATACGGTCATTGTTACCATTATCTCTCCTTTTTATTCTTTGGATCTCTGCATTAAGATGGGTATATCTTTTCTTTCTTTTTTGCCTTTCATTTTTCTTCTTTCAGAACTATTTTTAAGGCCTCCTCAGGCACCATTTTGCTTTTGTGCATATTTTCTTGGAGATGGTTTTGATCAATGCATAATCAATCTGATTTCAGTGTTGACCATCTGGTGATGTCCATGTGTAGAGTCTTCTCTTGTGTTGTTGAAGAGGGTGTTTGCTATGAGCAGTACGTTCTCTTGGCAGAACTCTATTAGCCTTTGCCCTGCTTCATTCTGTATTCCAAGGCCCAATTTTCCTGTTACTCCAGGTGTTTCTTGACTTCCTACTTTTGCATTCCAGTCTTCTATAGTGAAAAGGACATCTTTTTTAGGTGTTAGTTCTAAAATGTCTTGTAGGTCTTCATAAATTCAATCAGCTTCAGCTTCTTCAGCATTACTGGTTGTGGCATAGACTTGGATGACCATGATATTGAATGATTTGCCGTGGTAATGAACAGAGATCGTTCTGTCATTTCTGAGATTGCATCCAAGTACTGCATTTTGGATTCTTTTGCTGACTATGATGCAGGTCATGAAGCAACAGTTAGAACTGGACATGGAACAACACACTGGTTCCAAATAGGAAAAGAAGTATGTCAAAACTGTATTCAAAATCTTCAGAATAGTCAATGAAGCAGAAATAGATGTTTTTCTGAAATCCCCTTGCTTTTTCTATGACCCAGGGGATGTTGGCAATTAGATCTTTAGTTCCTCTGCCTTTTCTAAATCCAGCTTGAACATCTGGAAGATCTCAGTTCAGGTATTGTTGAAGCTTAGCTGGAAGGATTTTCAGCATTACCTTACTAGGATGTGAAATAAGTGCAGTTTTGCAGCAGTTTGAACATTATCTAGCATTGCCATTTTTTCAGATTAGAATAAAAACTGACCTTTCTTTTTTTTGGTCCTGTGGCTACAGCTGAGTTTTCCAAATTTGCTGGCATATTGGGTTCAACATTTTGCATCATCTTTAGGATTTGAAATAGGGCAGCTGAATTCCATCACTTCTGCTAGTTTGTTTGTAGTAATGCTTCCTAAGACCCATTTCACCCCCTTCACCCCACTTCACACTCCAGGATGTCTGGCTCTAGATGAGTGACCACATCATCATAGTTCTCTGGGTCATCTAGACCTTTTTTGTAAACTTCTTCTGCATCTTCTTGCCATCCCTTATTTGTATCTTCGGCATCTGTTAGGTCTGTAATATTTCTGTCCTTTATTGTGTCCATTGTTGCATGAAATTTTCCCTTGGTATCTCTAATTTTCTTGAATAAATCTTTAGTCTCTCCCATGCTATTGCTTTCCTCCATGTCTTTCCACTGCTTATTTAAGAAGGCCTTTAAAAATTATTTTAATTGGAGGCTAATTACTTTATGATATTTTAGTGGGTTTTGCCATACATTCACATGAATCAACCACAGATGTACATGTGTCCCCCATCCTGAACCCCCCTCCAATCTCTCTCCCCATCCTATCCCTCAGGATTGTCTCAGTGCACTGGCCCTGAGTGCCCTGTCTCATTCATTGAACCTGGACTGGTGATCTATTTCACAAATAGTAATATACATGTTTCAGTGCTATTCTCTCAAATCATCCCACCCTCGCCTTCTCCCACAAAGTTCAAAAGTCTGTTCTTTACACCCATGTCTCTTTAGCTGTTGCACATATACGGTCATTGTTACCATTATCTCTCCTTTTTATTCTTTGGATCTCTGCATTAAGATGGGTATATCTTTTCTTTCTTTTTTGCCTTTCATTTTTCTTCTTTCAGAACTATTTTTAAGGCCTCCTCAGGCACCATTTTGCTTTTGTGCATATTTTCTTGGAGATGGTTTTGATCAATGCCTCCTGAACAAAGCTATAAATCTCTGCCCATAGTTCTTCAGTTCTTAGTTCTATCCAATCTAATAACTTGAATCTACTTGTCACTTTCACTGTAATCATAAAGAACTTGATTAGGCTTTGCCTGAATGGCTTTTTCTGGTATGCTTTTCCAAAGCGATGTCTTCTCCAGTAGTCATGTATGGATGTGAAAGTTGGACTATAAAGAAAGCTGAGTACTGAAGAATTGATATTTTTGAATTGTGGTGTTGGAGAAGACTCTTGAGAGTCCCTTGACAGCAAGAAGATCCAACCAGTACATCCTAAAGGAATCAGTCCTGAATTTTCATTGAAGGACTGATGCTGAAGCTGAAACTTTGGCCACCTGATATGAAGAGCGGACTCATTTGAAAAGACCCTGATGCTAGGAAAGATTGAAGGCTGGAGGAGAAGGGGAGAACAGAGGCTGAGATGGTAGGATGGCATCACTGACACAATGAATACGAGTTTGTGTAGGCTTCGGCATTTGGTGATGGACAGGGAAGCCTGGCATGCTGCAGTCCGTGGGGTTGCAAAGAGTTGGACATGACTGAGCAACTGAACTAACTGATACCTGAATGGCCTAATAATTTTCCCAACTTTCTTCAATTTACGTCTGAATTTCACAATAAAGTGTTCATGATCTGAGCCTTGTTAAGCTCTGGTTCTTGTTTTTGCTGACATTCTAGAGCTTCTCCATCTTTGACTACAAAGTGTATAATCAGATTAGGGTGTTGACCACTGTGATTTCCATGTGCAGTATTTTGTATTCTTGAAGGTGGTTGTTATGATCAGCTCATATCTTAGCAAAGCTATGCTAGCCTTCACCCTTCTTCACTTTGTACTCCAAGGCCAAACTTGCATGTTACTCTACGTATCTCTTGACTGAATAATTTTGCATTCCAGTTCCCTATGACAAAAAATATATATATAATTTTTTTGCTGCCAGTTCTAGCAGTCTTGTAAGATGTTAGAGAACAATTCAGCTTCAGCTTCCTTGGCACTAGTGGTTGGGCTAGATTTGGATTACTTTGATATTGAATGGTTTGCCCTGGTAACAAACTGAGATCATTCTGTTGTTTTTGAGATTGCACAAAAGTACTGCATTTCAGACTCTTTTGTCGACTGTGATGGCTACTCCATTTCTTCTAAGGAGTTCTTGCCCACAGTAGTAGTCTAATGGTCATGTGAATTACATTCATCCATTCTCATCCATTTTAGTTCACTGATTCTAAAAATAATGATGTTCACTCTGTCCATCTCCTGTTTAACCACTTCCACCTTACCTTGATTCATGGGACCTAACATTACAGGTTCCTAGGCAATATTTTCTTTATGGCATCAGACTTTATTTTCACCTCCAGACATACCCACAACTTATGTTATTTCCACTTTGGCTCAGCCTCTTCATTTCTTCTGGAGATATATGTATCTGTTCTTCTGCATCATATTGAGTTCATCTTTCAGTGTCATATTTTTATCCTTTTCATATTCTTTAAGGGGTTCTCAAGGCAAGAAAGTTGAAGTGGTTTTCCATTCCCTTCTTCAGTGGGCTATATTTTGTCAGAACTTTCCAATATGACCTGTCCATCTTGGGAGGTGCTATACAGTCTGACTCATAATTTGATTAAGTTAACAAAACTGTGACCCATTTGATCATTTTGATTAGCTTTCTGTGGTTGTGGTTTTCATTCTCTGCCCTCAGATAATGAGGATAAAAGTTTGCGGAAACTTCCTGATGGGAGGGACTGGGAGTAGGGAAAAGTGGGTCTTGTTCTGGTGGGCAAAGGCCATGCTTAGTAAATCTTTAATCCAATTTTCTGTTGATGAGTGGGTCCTGCAGTTTAGCCAAACTGTGGTAGGGGTAAGGGTGGAACGGTGACTTCCTCCAAAAGGATTTATGCCAGCATGCTGTGCCTCGCAGGACCATTGTTGTCAGTGACCCTGACCCCATGCCAGGCCACCATCAACCCACACTTTTGCCAGAGACTTGCAAACACTCGTTGACAAGACTGGCTTAGTCTCTACTCAGGTCACTGCTCTGTTCTCCTGGGTCCTGGTGCTCACATGGTTTTATTTGGGCCTTCCAAGCCTCTGTTTCTCCAGTCCTGTGGAAGTCCTATAATCAAATCCTGCTGACTTTCGAAGGCAGATTCCCTCAGGATTCTCCATCCCTCTGCTGGTGCACAGGCTGGGAAGGGCCTAGAACTTTTGCAGTAGTGTGGGAATTTCTTTGGTATAATTGTTCTCCAGTTTGTGGATTGCCCACCCAGAAGCTCTTTAGTAGGGCTAGTGGTGACCACCTCTGAGAGGACTTATGCCACACACCATGCTTCCCATGACTGTTGCTGTCCTGTCTCCATGTCATGCCACTGCTGATCCTTGCCTGTGCAGGGGACTGTTGAACACTCAAGGCAGATCTTGCTCAGTCTCTTATGGCAGTTACTGCTCCTTTTCCTGGGATCCTGATATACATAAGGTTTTGTTTTTGCCCTCCAAGAATCTCTGGTGAGAATGTTTGATTTTAAATACCATTGAATCCCTTCCACCATCTTGTTGCAGCTTATTCTTTGCCCCTGGATGTGGGGTTCCAGAATTCTCCTATTGATGCCCCTGCAGTAGCTATTTGCAATTTTGACATTCTCATGAGAAGATGAGGACGTGCCCTTCTTCTCTGACATCTAAGTGGTATGTATGGTAGATTAGGCTGTTTATTTCAGACTTTTCTTATTTCTTGAGGAAGGCTCATATTTCTATTAATTTCCTTCTTAGAACTGCTTTTACTAAATCCTATATATTTTAGAGCATTGTGTTTCCATCTGCATTTGTCCCAAGGATTTTTCTGGCTTCTTTGATTTCATTGACTCACTAGTTTCATAGTAGCATGTTGTTTAACATCCATGTGTTTGTTTTCTTATTTTTTGAAATTAGCTTTTTGTTTCACAGAATTGGGTTCAGGAAAAAATGTTGCATATAATTTCTATCTTCTAAGATTTGTTGAGATGTCTGTTTTGGCCTAGACCAAGGTCGTTCAAGAAGAATGCTCCATGTGGACTTAATAAAAAAAGTTGTGTTCTTGTAGCTTTGGACATAATGTCCCATAGATATCTATTAAGTCCAATTGGACTACTATGTTATAGTAGACAACTCTGTCCTTATTGATTTTCTGTGTACATGATCTGTCCATTAATGTGAGTGGGATATTAAAGTCCCCTAGTCTTATAGTATGATCAATTTATCTTCTTATATCTGTTAGTATTTGCTTCATATATTTAAGTCCTCTTGTATTGGTGCATATTTTTTAATGTTTGAAATATCCTCTTTTAGTATTGATCTTGTTATCATTGTATATGTCTTTTGTTATAGCCTTTGTTTCTAAAGGCCTATAGCATCTGTAGAATCTGAGCCTTGTTAAGCAGTATATGGATGGGTCTTTTTTTCCCTATCCAATCACCCACCATATATCTTTCAATCAAAGCATTTAGTAATTATTAACAGGTATGCACTTGTCATTTAAAAATTATTTTTGTTTCTCCCTTTGTGGCATGATGATTTTCTTTAGTAGTATGCTTTATTCTTTTCTTTAATTTTTGTATATCTATGGTAGGTATTTGTCTTGTGGTTATCTTGGGGTTTACATATGCTGACCTGCAACTATGTCTACTTAGTTTAAATAAGGTTAAATTATTGCTACAAAGAATACGAAGCCAGGGCAATATGTCCTTAGTTTGTAAAACTAAAAATATATGTTTTAGTGTGTGAAGTAGTATGTGATATGTCTCTTACCTTATCTTTCAGATCAGTAGTAAAAGTGTTGCTATTGTGACAAACTTTATTGCTTTGGTGGCTAATATGTTTCATAATTGGATTAAGGAAAATAGATTTTGTCCCTTATTTGAATAGACAGTCGTACTGGTAATCAGTGGGTAATCACAGGGAAAAGAGTCCACACCTTGAATGAAAGCAGTGGTGATCACCACTGCTCAGGCATAACAGTGGTTATTACAAAATTGTGACTTGCTCAGGCATAACAGTGGTTATTACAAAATTGTAACTTGCTTAGGCATAACAGTTTCTTATAATCTTGAATGTATCAGCAATGTATGATCAGTCAATTTACTGACTTAAAAACAGTCTAGTGAAATTCTTCTTGCTTCTGAAATGTATTATTTCCCATAATGAAAGACTATACATATTAATCACAATATACCTTTTTAAATTTGCCCACAGTTGCTGAAAATTCATGGTACAATAATTTTTACTTATACACCACATATTTTTGTCTTCAGAAATATGACTGGTTATTTTAGATGCTGTGAGTGATATAAATTGAGTTCATACTTGCAAGAAATCTATTAGATCAGACATTTTTGACTTTCAGATAGAAACTTTCTCTGAGTATAC
>SJYT01042623.1:6763-18119 GCA_006410635.1 Cephalophus harveyi
CATGATCTTCATTTTCTGAATGTTGAGCTTTAAGCCAACTTTTTCAATCTCCTCTTTCACTTTCATCAAAAGGCTTTTTAGTTCCGCTTCACTTTCTGCCGTAAGGGTGGTGTCATCTGCATATCTGAGGTTATTGTTATTTTTCCCAGCAATCTTGATTCCAGCTTGTGCTTCTTCCAGCCAAGCATTTCTCATGATGTACTTTGCATATAAGTTAAATAAGCAGGGTGACAATATACAGCCTTGACGGACTCCTTTTCCTATTTGGAACCAGTCTGTTGTTCCATGTCCAGTTCTAACTGTTGCTTCCTGACCTGCATATAGGTTTCTCAAGAGGCAGGTTAGGTGGCCTGGTATTCCTATCTCTTTCAGAATTTTCCACAGTTTATTGTGATCCACACAAAGGCTTTGACATAGTTAATAAAGCAGAAATAGATGTTTTTCTGGAACTTTCTTGCTTTTTCCATGATCCAGTGGATGTTGGCAATTTGATCTCTGGTTCCTCTGCCTTTTCTAAAACCAGCTTGAACATCTGAAAGTTCATGGTTCACATATTGCTGAAGCCTGGCTTGGAGAATTTTGAGCATTACTTTACCAGCATGTGAGATGAGTGCAATTGGGCGGTGGTTTGAGCATTCTTTGACATTACCTTTCTTTGGGATTGGAACGAAAACTGACCTTTTCCAGTGCTGTGGCCACTGCTGAGTTTTCCAAATTTGCTGGCGTATTGAGTGCAGCACTTTCACAGCATCATCTTTCAGGATTTGAAATAGCTAAACTGGAATTCCATCACCTCCACTAGTTTTGTTCATAGTGATGCTTCCTAAGGCCCACTTGACTTTGCACTTAAGGATGTCTGGCTCTAGGTGAGTGATCACACCATCATGATTATCTGGGTCGTGGAGATCTTTTGTGTACAGTTCTGTGTATTCTTGCCACCTCTTCTTAATATCTTCTGCTTCTGTTTGGTCCATACCATTTCTGTCCTTTATCGAGCCCATCTTTGCATGAAATGTTCCCTTGGTATCTCTAATTTTCTTGAAGAGATCTCTCGTCTTTCCCATTCTGTTGTTTTCCTCTATTTCTTTGCACTGATCACTGAGGAAGGCTTTCTTATCTCTCCATGCTATTCTTTGGAACTCTGCATTCAGATGTTTATATCTTTCCTTTTCTCCTTTGCTTTTCGCCTCTCTTCTTTTCACGCAATTTGTAAGGCCTCCTCAGATAGCCATTTTGCTTTTTTGCATTTCTTTTCCATGGGGATGGTCTTGATCCCTGTCTCCTGTACAATGTCATGAACCTCATTCCATAGTTCATCAGGCACTCTGTGTATCAGATATAGTCCCTTAAATGTATTTCTCACTTCTACTGTATAATAATAAGGGATTTAATTAGGTCATACCTGAATAGTCTAGTGGTTTTCCTCATTTTCTTCAATTTAAGTCTGAATTTGGCAATAAGATGTTCATGACCTGAGCCACAGTCATTTGTTTACTTTTGTTTTTATTTTCATTACTCTAGGAGCTAAATCTAAGAGGATCTTGTTGTTACATATGTCAAAGTGTTCTGCCTATATTTTCTTCTAAGGCTTTAATAGTTTCTAGCCTTATATTCGGAGAAGGCAATGGCATCCCACTCCAGTACTCGTGCCTGGAAAATCCCATGGCCAGAGGAGCCTGGTAGGCTCCAATCCACGGGGTCGCTAAGAGTCGGGCACGACTGACCGACTTCACTTCCATTTTTCACTTTTATGCATTAGAGAAGGAAATGGCAATCCACTCCAGTGTTCTTGCCTGGAGAATCCCAGGGAAGGGGGAGCCTGGTAGGCTGCCATCTATGGGATTGCACAGAGTCGGAGATGACTGAAAGGACTTAGCAGCAGCAGCAACAGTAGCAGCCTTACATTTAGGTCTGTAATCCATTTTGTTTCTATTTCTCTATATGGTCTTAGGAAGTTTTCTAATTTCATTCTTTTACATGTCCTTTTCTTTCTTACTCTTTGGCTGTATAATGGTTCCCTTCCCAAGTTTGACCAGAAGCACAAAATACCAAAGTTATAGGTCAGATATTCCAGTCACTATCACTTGGAATGGTTTATTCTACACCATTCCAGGCAAACGGGCTTTGCCTCTGCATAAAACCTTGCAGTGCCTAAGACCTGGTTGTATCACATTATTGGACATTACTCTTTGCTAGGAAGTGTATTCCTATGTTCAACTTTATAAAATAGTCTTTGATACATTTGGTCATAAGTTATACTTTTCAGAATATCTCATCTCTTTTCCTTATAACAGTCTTTCAAATGTCTAAAGCAATTGTCACAAACACTCAAAGATTTTCCTGAGTGTTGGAATGAAGACTCCCAACGCTTCATTGAATACTGCCATGCCTTTTGAAAACCCAACCTTGAAGGTTACTATGTAATTAAGAGTCATACAATAGCCTACCAGGGGAGGAATTGTGCCTTATGCTATAACACAACTGTTAGAGCAATAATGTATAGGTTCTATCCCATGGGAATATGCAGAACAGCATATATCTCTTCCCTCTCCTCAGCACTAGCTTTGTGGACTTGCAACCCCTGCATTTCCACTTGTATCATGACTCAGTGGTCCCCATGCTTGATTTGATGGTCTGCTGTTGCTATCTTGAAATTCTTAACATGCTTTGAACAAAGGGCCCCGCACATTTCCTTTTGCATTGAGTCCCACAAAATAAACAGCCTATTCCGACTTCCTGGTTGTGTTACATTTGCTAATATTCTATGTGCTTTTATTTTTCTTCATTAATACTACTGCAGCCATGAAATTAGAAGACGCTTACTCCTTGGAAGAAAAGTTATGAAGGGAGGCCTGGCGTGCTGCGATTCATGGGGTCGCAAAGAGTCGGACACGACTGAGCGACTGAACTGAACTGAACTGAACTGAACTGATAATGGTCATTAGGAATGTATTATCACATCCTTTTCACTTATTTCAGAGTGCTTTTTCTTGGAGCAATGAAGATAAGATCAGTATTATAATCATAGTCACACTATTGATGCAAAACTTATGGGGGCTCAAAGAAATTAAGTGAATTGCCAAGTTTTTGAAGCTTGTTGGTAACAAATTTGGGCTTTCCAGGTGGCGCTAGTGGCAAGGAATCCACCTGCCAATGCAGGAGATGCAAGAGACACAGATTTGATCACTGGGTCAGGAAGATCCCCTGGAGTTGGAAATGGCAATCCACTCCAGTGTTCATGCCTAGAAAATTCCATGAACAAAGGAGCCTGGTAGGTTACAGTTCACGGGGTCACAGAGAGCCAGATATGAGTAAGCACACAAACACACAGTAATAAATTTAGGCCGGAACCAGGTCTCCTGACCTCAGCATCCTTTGGATAAGGCTCTCCTGCCCTTCTCCTGGAAGAGTACTATATACCAGTTTCCCAGGGTTCTGGTTGGGCACTCTAATTTTTTTTTTAACTTTTCATTTTATACTGGATTATATATCTGCATAACAATGTTATGACAGTTTCAGGTGGATAGCAAAAGGATTCAGCCATACAATACATATGGATACTCTAATCTTATTAACTTTCCATTTTCCTATATTTTCCCTTTTAGTTCACTCTCAAAATATCCTGCTTCAACTTGACACCATGTTTTGCTGACTCATCTTGTCTAGAGTTCCTCCTATTTCCTTCTCAGGTCATTTACCCATAATTGCCTAGTTTTTTCTTATCTAATATTTGAAGCTTATTCCCGACCCTAAGTGATTTGCCCTGAGCTTGCATTTTTTAAAAAAGTCATCTCAGGTTAATTTTGACAGCATTCCAATGCAATCTCACTTTTTCCTCCCTCGATTATGATTCTGATCTATAGCTAATCTCCAGATCATTAAGGATGTTCCAGTAATTGGAAAGACATCTTCATGTTTTTTTCCATTAAGTGCTCATCTAACTTGCGAACGATAGTTTAACTTAAGCTGCTGAGACTTGCCTTATGTGACCAAAAAGAAATTCAAAGCAATTCTATGAAAATGTAGCTTCATTTGCAATTATATTAGTCAGGGGAAAGGAAATGGAGAGTATAATGTAACAAGGTTATAATGATCATCTTAATATGGCAAGGTTGAGAGTGGCATAAAACCTCAACATTAGTGTTACCTCTGCATAGTCCCTAGACTGATTTCTTAGCCTTGTGGGCTGTCTGGGCCAAGTAAAACTGTGAACTTGGTGTCTTTGTCTTCCAGTGACAACTTTGACTCAGGCTCTGCTTCCTAGAGAGACCAAATTAAGATATATATTTTCAAATGTTGTGCTCACTTCCTGAGGTAGTCTATCAATACTTTCCCTAATTCCTGGAGTATAGAATAAAAGGACTTGATATGTGTGTGTGTCCTTACTCATTCATGTCTGACTCTTTGTGACCCCATGGACTGTAGCCCACCAGGCTCCTCTGTCCATGGGGATTCTCCAGGAAAGAATACTGAAGTGTGTTGCCATTTCCTCCTCCAGAGGATCTTCCTGACCCAGAGATTGAAACTGCATCTCCCTTATTGGCAGGCAAATTCTTTAGCCCTGAGCCACCTGGGAAGCCCAAAAAGAGTTGATTGAGATGATTTAATTGTCCTTAAACCTGTAACGTTGTTGGTTGAGGAATGCTATCACTTTGAGAAGGTATCACTGACCTAAAAATAAATTGAACTGGTAACTTCTATCCCAGTTAGTCATATCACCATTTTCCCTGCTGATAATTTTAAAAACCTGAGCACTCTCCTTGTTCCCTCCCTTTCCTTTATCTCCACACACAATCAAACAACTAAATCCTCTGGTTTCTATCTCCAAAGATATCCCACATGCCTTCCATTTTCAGTTATACCTGCACAATACACACTATACCAACATGTGACACACTATATCTACTCCTAAAACTCAGGTTAACAATTCTTTTCACATGGTCTTTCCAATAAATTCTTGATTGATCTCCTTTGGCACCTTTATAAGCCACTGTCTTCATAGTAATGAAAATGGACTTTCAATAATGCAAATCAGATTATGTCATTCCTCTAATTACAGCTGAACCCTAATTCTGCATGCATTTATTCTGTTACTTTGTAAAATAGGACTTACACCACCTAGATATTCCTGCTTCTTGTTTATATTGTTTCTTCTTTCTCCCCCAACCCCAGACTAGAATAAAAGAATGGGCTTCTTATATTGGTCATCATTGATTTCCCCACGCTTCCATGCTTCCAAGAGTGTGCATACTTAGTAGGTACTCAAAAACTATTCACTGAATGTTATAAATGACCCTGAAAAACCAGGGATGAAATATAGCCCATCACTCTTTTGGAGCATCATTTCCAATCCCCTAGTACTAACTATAAGCATTGGCCAACCACTGGCTCTCCTGGGCCTGGCTGTCAGAGCTTGCAAATAAGCAGATATGCTCTGCTTATCTTTTTGGCTTGGCCAGAGCCAGAGATCTCAAACTGATTAGGGTCTGACTTCCTCTCTTTTTTCCTCTAAGCTTCTTCTTTAATATATCTTCAGTTCTATAACTCTAGGAACAATTGTCTTTCCTATCTGATTTTAGCCCATGACTAGCCATGCCTCCCCATTTTTTCTTTCTCTATATCCAAGGCTGAGTAGGCTGCCACTCCTAGCTTCCACTGCTCTAACTCCTTCAAAAACCAACCAATGCTTTCAAATCAGCATATACTCTTTAAACCCTTCAGGGTTAAATGGATCCCAGGTAGAAAGTGCTCGGAGTGACTAAGCCAGATGAGTACCTCCTTCTGATCACATAACATACTCAGGATAAATATTTCCTCCAAGCTGAGGTTTGCAAGGCTTCATTGCTTAAACATAAGCACTTGTTTCATAAAAAGTAGTTTGTATATTTGTGCTCATTGAGTCCACCTATGAATTTGTGATGAGAATAACATTGCTCAGACCCTGGAGAAAAATTGAGCTGCATTTGAATTATTCTCAACTGTTTTCTGATCTTAAAACTTAGCTCTTAGCTTAGAAGTCAAGAAAGATGGCAATATGCAGCTGATAAAACAATCTTAATGGCAGAGATGGGATGTTGAGCACAACTTTGGCTGGCATTTTTGGATTTTTAAATGCTTGGTTGCAACTGTCAGTTCCATAAGGATTTCATGAAGATTAATAATGTAAGGAAAGGCCATCTGAGCACAGTAACTCTTTGGACTTTTTCTGACAAAATAGAAAAGAGAAGAGAAATTTGTATCTTTGTATGTCCATCCCTATTTTTATTTTGTTTCTCTTCTTTAAAACTCTGCATAATATTAATTGTCAATTATATCCCAAGAAGCTGAAAAATCTGCATTTATATTAACATTGCATTGATAATAATATATAACATAATCTTATTAATACATGCATGCTTGTGTGCTCACTCGCTTCAGTTGTGTCTGACTCTTTGCAAGCCCATGGACTGTAGCTTACCAGGCTCCTCTGTCCATGGAATTCTCCAGGCAAGAACACTGAAGTGGGTAGCCATGCCCTTCTCCAGAGGATCTTCCTAACCTAGGGATCAAGTTTGTGTCTTCTGCATTGCAGGCAGATATATAAAATATGCTTATATATTTTATATATACATATGAGCCATTATTTATATATATATAAGGCCTTTATATGAAGTCCATGTATAAACCACTTCAGTATTTTTGCCTGGGGAATTCCATGGACAGAAGAGCCTGGTGGGCTACAGTCCATGGGTAGCAAAGAGTCAGACACAACTGAGCACACACACACACACACACAAACACACATACACATTTATATGCAAATATACATGTACAAATATGTTTATTTGTGCATGTATGTAATATTAGGTAGAGTTATCTTGATGATAACAAACAATGTGAATAAATGAACTAAACTAGCAAGTGTATCATAGTAGACACTCAATAAATATTATAAATTATTACTGTTTTATTATTATGCATATAATAGTTACTATATTAAAATAGAAAAAAATCAACTTCCAACATGACAAAGTGGGGACCTCCACTGTCCTGCTTTCTAGTGAAACCAGTAAAAACTATAAAATTGCAAATATTTAAAA
Organism: Cephalophus harveyi; assembly: GCA_006410635.1. Lineage (NCBI taxonomy): Eukaryota > Metazoa > Chordata > Mammalia > Artiodactyla > Bovidae > Cephalophus > Cephalophus harveyi. The sequence goes on from SJYT01042623.1 coordinate 13,843, forward strand.
GCATCTGTAAAATGGTCCTAAGTGCAAAAAGAAAATAAAGAATACATCTACTCAAAAGCATTCTGTGAGAAAACTGTGAGAAAGCCATAAGAAAGGTATAAGTTGGTTGTATTTGAATCAAAACCACTTCCTTCAGGCTCGACAAGGCAAATATTCCACTCCAGATCACAACAACCAAGAACACTTGGCTCCCACTCACCACAGCACACAGACAAAGTAGGGATGAGCAAGATGTCAGCCTTACTAAGGCTAAGTCCTAGGTGACTGTGATTGAGAGGTATTTGCTTCTTTCTGAATGTGTTTCTTAAGCTGATTCAGATCAATTAAGATGTATATGGTAAACCTTAGAGGAACCACTATAAGAATAATGTAAAACAGAAGAAAAAGTAATTCAAGAAATGAAAATGCAACATTAGAAAATATTCACTTAATGTAAATACAAACAATAAAGGAGAAAAAGGGTAAAAAAGGCATGACATTAAGAACACAGAAGGTAAAACTGCAGAAATAAATAAAACTATAGATGATTCTCATTATTCGTAGTGGTTATGCTCTGTAACTTTATCACCAACACTCAATTAGTGACAACTGAATCATCTCTTCTAGCAGAAATTCAGAATTAGGTTTCTGTGACATTTTGATCACAACATTTCATCAGTCAATACAGAACCACATTTTATGTGTGTTTCTGTTTAAGATGCCTTACTGAATATGTATTTTTGATTCTTTTACAGTGAACTCATGGTCAATAGCAATATAACTCACGCCTGAACAAACCTTATCTAAGACATAAATTTTTTCCATAAGGCATATCACAGCACTTAGGAGTGGTAGATAGCATTTCATCATCATGTTTGGGGCCATTATAAATAAATAAATTACCAGTGAAAAGCAGAAAAATGCAAACAATATGACATTAAACAGACTATGAAGAGAACATTTGTTTCTAGTATTAAGCTGAAACAAAGCAGTGTGTTACCTTGTTTGACCTCAGCTAGAAATGTGCAACTCAGTCCAGTCTTCTTGCCTGGAGAATTCCATGGACGGAGAAATCTGGTGGGCTATGGTCCATGGGGTCGCAAAAAGCCAGGCATGATTAAGCAACTAACAGAAATGTGTATGCCAGGTGACTTAAAGTCTTCACTGCTCTAGGTGTGTCTGCAAGTGACCTCCACAACACTGCAAATATTGATCCCAAGTTACAGATAAATTTTAAAGGGTACATGAATTTACATACATGATGTTTTTGAATGGTAAGGATTGTCTGCATATCAATAAAAAGATTAAATGTGGATGATAAAGTAATTCAATCTAAAGATATAGAATATCAGACTGGATAAAAAAAAAAAACAATAAAACAAAAAACATCAACTATAATGATGTCATGTTCCAGTTCAATATGGCAAACATAGGAGATTTCTGAGCTCCCCTTCTCAGTGGACATGCCTAATGTACAACTAAACAAGGAGGAATTTCCCCTGAAAGAAATCCAGTAACTGTCTGAGTGATTCCTACATATCAAAGTGTCAGCCCATCAGTAGTGTCTGACTCTTTGCGACCCCACAAACTGTAACCCACCAGGCTCCTCTGTCCATGAAATTCTCCAGGCAAGAATACTGGAGTGGGTAGCCATTCCTTTCTCCAGGAGGTCTTCCCGACCCAGGAATTGAACTGAGGTCTCCTGCATTGCAGGCAGGTTCTTTACCATCTCAACCACCAGGGAAGCCCTACACATGAAGCCCATGTCAAAACAGGTAGGAAAGGCTGAGATACACTGTAGACATAACCCTCACCCCGGCACAGCACTATACAATCAGAGGGAATTTCCAACTACCAGATTCTCTTTAAAAGTGAAAAGTTTGGACTCCATATCAAGTGTGCCAACTTTTAAGACACCCTCATTAGGGACCTTATTAGGGAAAGAGCTTTTTTAAATATAAATAAATAAATAAATAAATAAACAAAATGGACAAACTTTTACCTAGATTAACCAGGAAAAAGAGAAAAGTCAAATAACTAAAATTATAGGTGAAAAGAAGACAGTACAACTGACACTACACAAATGCACAGTATTATAGGAGACTATTATAAACAATATGCACCCCCAAATTGGACAATCTAGAAGAAGTGGATAAATCCTAGAAACAACCTATCAATACTAAATGATGAAGGAAAAAAAAAAGCAATCTGAATAGACCAATAGCAAGAAGATTGACTCAGTAACCAAATAAACTCCCAACAAAGAAAGGTGCAGCACGATCAGATGTCTTTATGGTTAATTTAACCTAATATTTAGAAAAGAGTTAATATCAATTCTTATAAAACCCTGAAAAATTAAAAGAGGAGGAACTCCTCTAAACTTAATTATTAGGCCAGCATTACTCCAATATCAAAAGGAAGCAATGAACAAGAAACAAAAATAACAGGGGAAATTCTTGAGGAAAATAGATGTAAAATTCCTCAACAAAATCTTAGCAACCAAATTCAATGGGACATTAAAAAGAATCATACAACCATGATTAAGTGGAATTTATTTCAAGGCTGTAAGGATGATACAGCATCAACAAATCAATTGATGTGATACACTATATTGACAAACTGAAGGATAAAAATCAATAGAGGCAGAAAAGGCATTTGACAAAATTTAACATCCATTTAAAATTTTGAAAGACTGAAGGCAGGAGGAGAAGGAGACAACAGAGGATGAGATGTTTGGATGGCATCACTGACTCAAAGGACATATGTGTGAGCAAGCTCTGGGAGATGGTGAAAGACAGGGAAGCCTGGCAAGTTGCAGTCCATGGAGTTGCAGAGTCAGACACCACCGAGCAACTTAACAACAACATCCATTTGAGACTAAAAGCTCTCAAAAAAGTAGGTATAGACAGGGCATAATTCAACATAATATAGGCCATATATAACAAACCCAGAGCTAGCATCATACTCAATAATGACAAGATGAAAATATTTCTTTAAGATCTGGCACAAGACAAGAATGCCAACTATTACCATTTTAATTCATTACAGTACTGGAAATCCTATCCAGATCAGGTAGTCAAGAAAAAGAAATAAATGGCATCCAAATCAGAAGGAAGAAGTAAAACTGTATCTATTTGCAGATGACATGATATAGTACATAGAGAACTCTAGAGATTACCAAAAACTGTTAGTACTAATAAACAAATTCAATAAAGTTGCAGGACACAAAATCAATATGCACCATTTGTTAACATTTTTATACAATAATACACTATCAAAGAAAGAAACTAAAATAGTTCCATTTCTTATAACATCAAAAGGAATGAGATACTTGGGAATATGGTTAGCAAAATTCTTACTCTGAAAATTATTAAGAATTATTGAAAGGAATTTAAAAAAACCTTAACAGTGGGAAAACATCCCATGTTCATATTCTGCAAGATTTAACCTGTTAATATGACAATACACCTCAAGCTGTTTTGTGATTTCAGTGGAATCCTTAAGAGAATCTTAACTGACTTCTTTGTAGAAAATGAAAATCTGATTCTAAAATTCACATGGAATTACAAAGAACACAGAATAATCAAAAGATATTTAAATAAAGAACACAGTTGGAGACCTGACATTTCTTAATTCAAAATCTGCTGCCAGGTAGTGATTAAGGTAGTGTTGTACTGGCATATAGAAACATATATAGATACATAGTACTCTGGCATGGAAAATCCCATGGGTGGAGGAGCCTGGTAGGCTGCAGTCCATGGGGTCGCTAGGAGTCGGACACGACTTTACTTTCACTTTCACTTTTTACTTTCATGCATTGGAGAAGGAAATAGCAATCCACTCCAGTGTTCTTGCCTGGAGAATCACAGGGACAGGGAGCCTGGTGGTCTGCCATCTCTGGGGTCGCACAGAGTTGGACATGACTGAAGCTGTAAAAAGAGAGGCGAAAAGCAAAGGAGAAAAGGAAAGATATAGGCATCTGAATGCAGAGTTCAAAAGAATAGCAAGAAGAGATAAGAAAGCCTTCTTTAGCAATCAATGCAAAGAAATGGAAACAACAGAATGGGAAAGACTAGAGATCTCTTCAAGAGATACCAAGGGAGCATTTCATGCAAAGATGGACTCGATAAAGGACAGAAATGGTCTGGACCTAACAGAAGCAGAAGATATTAAGAAGAGGTGGCAAGAATACACAGAAGAACTGTACAAAAAAGATCTTCATAACCCAGATAATCATGATGATGTGATCACTAATCTAGAGCCAGACATCTTGGAATGTGAAGTCAAGTGGGCCTTAG
>SJYT01042623.1:30266-41922 GCA_006410635.1 Cephalophus harveyi
TCCAAGGCCAAATTTGCCTGTTACTCCAGGTGTTTCTTGACTTCCTACTTTAGCATTCCAGTCCCCTATAATGAAAAGGACATCTTTTTTGGGTGTTAGTTCTAACAGATCGTGTAGGTCTTCATAAAACCGTTCCACTTCAGCTTCTTCAGCATTACTGGTTGGGGCATAGACTTGGATTACTGTGATATTGAATGGTTTGCCTTGGAAACGAACAGAGATCATTCTGTCGTTTTTGAGATTGCATCCAAGTACTGCATTTCAGACTCTTTGTTGGCCATGATGGCCACTCCATTTCTTTTGAGGGATTCCTGCCCGCAGTAGTAGATATAATGGTCATCTGAGTTAAATTCACCCATTCCAGTCCCTTTTAATTCGCTGATTCCTAGAATGTCGACGTTCACTCTTGCCATCTCTTGTTTGACCACTTTCAATTTGCCTTGATTCATGGATCTGACATTCCAGGTTCCTATGCAATATTGCCCTTTACAGCTTCTGACCTTCCTTGTATCACCAGTCACATCCACAACTCAGTATTGTTTTTGCTTTGGCTCCATCCCTTCATTCTTTCTGGAGTTATTTTTCCACTGATCTCCAGTAGCATATTGGACACCTACTGACCTGCGGAGTTCCTCTTTCAGTATCCTATCATTTTGCCTTTTCATACTGTTCATGGGGCAAGAATACTGAAGGCAAGAATACTGAAGTGGTTTGCCATTCCCTTCTCCAGTGGACCACATTCTGTCAGACCTCTCCACCACGATCCATGTATCTTGGGTGACCTCACGGGCATGGCTAGTTTCATTGGGTTAGACAAGGCTGTGGTTCTAGTGTGATTAGATTGACTCATTTTCTGAGTATGGTTTCAGTGTGTCTGCCCTCTGATGCCCTCTCACAACACCTACCATCATACTTGGGTTTCTCTTACCTTGGACGTGGGTTATCTCTTCATGGCTGCTCCAGCAAAGTGTAGCCGCTGCTCCTTACCTTGGACGAGGGATATCTCCTCACCGCCGCCCCTCCCGACTTTGAACGTGGAATAGCTCCTCTAGGCCCTCCTGCGCCCGTGCAGCCACTGCTCCTTGGACATGGGGTTGCTCCTCCCAGCCGCTGCCCCTGGCCTCGGGTGTGGGGAAGTTCCTCTCCACTGCTGCCCCTGACCCCAGACTGGGGTAGCTCCTCTTGGCTGTTCCTGCGCCGTCACAGACTTGCACTCTCGGCCATTGCCTCTGACCTTGGTCGTGGGGTAACTCCTCTTGGCTGCCACCCCTCGGGCATGGGGTCTTCCTGGCTTCTGCCCCTGACCCTGGACATGGGGTAGCTCCTCTCTGCTGTGCCATGTGCGCCAGTCGCAGCTGCCAGTGCTGTGTGCCAGTCGCAGCCTCCCACACACTTCTCTTCTTAGGACACTGTAATCCATGGATTGGAATATTACTCAGCTGTAAAAAGGAATGCATTTGAGTCGTCTTAATGAGGTGGATTTAACTTCAGTCTATTGTACAGAGTGAAGTAAGTCAGAAAGAGAAAGAAAAATACTGTATATTAAAGCATATATATGGAATTTAGAAAAATGGTAACCATGAACACAGGAGACACAAATGTAAAGAAGAGAGTTTTGGACTCAGTGGGAAAAGGCAAGAGTAGGATGATTTGAGAGATTAGCATTGAAACATGTATATTACCATATGTAAACTAGACGACCAGTGCAAGTTCAATGCATGAGGTGGGGCACCCAAAGCCAGTAATCCGGGATGGCCGAGAAGGATAACGTGGGGAAGAAGTGGGGGGTGGGGGGTTCAGGACATGAGGACACATGTATACCTGTGGCTGATTCATGTTGATGTATGGCAAAAACCATCATAACATTGTAATGTAATTATCCTCCAATTAAAATAAATTAATTTTGAAAAGTGTTGTTTAGTGTCCAAGTATTTTGAAGTTTTCCAGCTGTCTTCCTTTTTTTTATTGCATTAATCCCTCAGTCATATACCCTTTGTGACCCATGGGCTGTAGTCTGCCAGGCTCTTCTGTCCATGGAATTCTCCAGGCAAGAATACTGGAGTGAATTGCCATTCCCTTCTCCAGGGGATCTTCCTGACCCCGGGGTCAAACTTGGGTCTCCTGAATTGCAGGCAGATTCTCTACCATCTGAGTCACCAGGGAAGCCCAAAAGAGAAGTGTCTCTGGGTAGGTTATTGACTTCTTGTTTAATTCCAGTGAGATCTGAGAGCAAACTTTGTAAAATTTCTATTATTTTTAGTTAGTAAAGATGTGTTTTGTGGTGGAGAATGTGATTTGTGTTAGTGAATATTTCATATGAGCTTGCAAGTAATGTATATTTTGCTTTTGTTGGGTGAAGCATTCGTAGATGTCAATTAGATCCAGTTGATTGAAAGTGCTGTTGAGTTCAATGATACCCTTACTGATTTTCTGCCAACTGCATCTGTCAATTACTGATAGAAGAATGTCATATGGTAATTCTGTGTTTAACCTTTTGAGAAATTCCCAAACTGTTGTCCAATCTGAGTTAAATTCACCCATTCCAGTCCCTTTTAATTCGCTGATTCCTAGAATGTCGACGTTCACTCTTGCCATCTCTTGTTTGACCACTTTCAATTTGCCTTGATTCATGGATCTGACATTCCAGGTTCCTATGCAATATTGCCCTTTACAGCTTCTGACCTTCCTTGTATCACCAGTCACATCCACAACTCAGTATTGTTTTTGCTTTGGCTCCATCCCTTCATTCTTTCTGGAGTTATTTTTCCACTGATCTCCAGTAGCATATTGGACACCTACTGACCTGCGGAGTTCCTCTTTCAGTATCCTATCATTTTGCCTTTTCATACTGTTCATGGGGCAAGAATACTGAAGGCAAGAATACTGAAGTGGTTTGCCATTCCCTTCTCCAGTGGACCACATTCTGTCAGACCTCTCCACCACGATCCATGTATCTTGGGTGACCTCACGGGCATGGCTAGTTTCATTGGGTTAGACAAGGCTGTGGTTCTAGTGTGATTAGATTGACTCATTTTCTGAGTATGGTTTCAGTGTGTCTGCCCTCTGATGCCCTCTCACAACACCTACCATCATACTTGGGTTTCTCTTACCTTGGACGTGGGTTATCTCTTCATGGCTGCTCCAGCAAAGTGTAGCCGCTGCTCCTTACCTTGGACGAGGGATATCTCCTCACCGCCGCCCCTCCCGACTTTGAACGTGGAATAGCTCCTCTAGGCCCTCCTGCGCCCGTGCAGCCACTGCTCCTTGGACATGGGGTTGCTCCTCCCAGCCGCTGCCCCTGGCCTCGGGTGTGGGGAAGTTCCTCTCCACTGCTGCCCCTGACCCCAGACTGGGGTAGCTCCTCTTGGCTGTTCCTGCGCCGTCACAGACTTGCACTCTCGGCCATTGCCTCTGACCTTGGTCGTGGGGTAACTCCTCTTGGCTGCCACCCCTCGGGCATGGGGTCTTCCTGGCTTCTGCCCCTGACTCTGGACATGGGGTAGCTCCTCTCTGCTGTGCTATGTGCACCAGTCGCAGCTGCCAGTGCTAAGTGTGCCAGTCGCAGCCTCCCACACACTTCTCTTCTTAGGACACTGTAATCCATGGATTGGAATATTACTCAGCTGTAAAAAGGAATGCATTTGAGTCGTCTTAATGAGGTGGATTTAACTTCAGTCTATTGTACAGAGTGAAGTAAGTCAGAAAGAGAAAGAAAAATACTGTATATTAAAGCATATATATGGAATTTAGAAAAATGGTAACCATGAACACAGGAGACACAAATGCAAAGAAGAGAGTTTTGGACTCAGTGGGAAAAGGCAAGAGTAGGATGATTTGAGAGATTAGCATTGAAACATGTATATTACCATATGTAAACTAGACGACCAGTGCAAGTTCAATGCATGAGGTGGGGCACCCAAAGCCAGTAATCTGGGATGGCCGAGAAGGATAGCGTGGGGAAGAAGTGGGGGGTGGGGGGTTCAGGACATGAGGACACATGTATACCTGTGGCTGATTCATGTTGATGTATGGCAAAAACCATCATAACATTGTAATGTAATTATCCTCCAATTAAAATAAATTAATTTTGAAAAGTGTTGTTTAGTGTCCAAGTATTTTGGAGTTTTCTAGCTGTCTTCCTTTTTTTTATTGCATTAATCCCTCAGTCATATACAACTCTTTGTGACCCATGGGCTGTAGTCTGCTAGGCTCTTCTGTCCATGGAATTCTCCAGGCAAGAATACTGGAGTGGATTGCCATTCCCTTCTCCAGGGGATCTTCCTGACCCTGGGGTCAAACTTGGGTCTCCTGAATTGCAGGCAGATTCTCTACCATCTGAGTCACCAGGGAAGCCCAAAAGAGAAGTGTCTCTCGGTAGGTTATTGACTTCTTGTTTAATTCCAGTGAGATCTGAGAGCAAACTTTGTAAAACTTCTATTATTTTTAGTTAGTAAAGATGTGTTTTGTGGTGGAGAATGTGATTTGTGAATTAGTGAATATTTCATATGAGCTTGCAAGTAATGTATATTTTGCTTTTGTTGGGTGAAGCATTCGTAGATGCCAATTAGATCCAGTTGATTGAAAGTGCTGTTGAGTTCAATGATACCCTTACTGATTTTCTGCCTACTGGATCTGTCAATTACTGATAGAAGAATGTCATATGGTAATTCTGTGTTTAACCTTTTGAGAAATTCCCAAACTGTTGTCCACAGTGACTTCACCATTTTACATTCCCACCACTAACTCACAAGTGTTCAATTCCTTCACAACCTTGCCAAAACCTGCTATTTCCCATATTTCATTTTCAAAACAATAGCTGTCACAATGGGTACAAATTTGTATCTCATTTTATTTTGATTTGATTTCCCTAATGGCCGGTGATGTTAAGCATCTGTGGTTTCCTTCTGAGATGATAAAAATGTTCTAAAACTGTCTGTGGTGGTAGTTTCATATATCTGTAAATATACTAAACACAAGTAAATTGTCTGCTTTAAATGGTATGTGAATTGTGTCTCAATAAAGCTGTTTAACAATAGAGAAAACCAAAAGATAGAAAAGGAAAAAATAAAAGCTAATTTGCACATGATGACACTACACACAATAATATAAATGTTCACTCTATTGATAGCTCTAAAAAGAAAGCCATGAACAACTGAAGTCTCAGAGAGAAAGAACGTGCAGAGAGTAAACCTGAATAGTTTAAATCCTTGCTACTGAAGGTATGGATAGTAGAGCAGCACAGTACCTGGGAATGTGCTAGAAATGCAGAATCCCAGTTTCCCACTCCAGAGCAACTGTCAGAATCTGTCTTTAAACAAAATCCCCAAGCTATTCTTTTGCACATTAGAAAAGCACTAGAGGACACAGAGGTAAGTTAGTTTATGCTACAGAAAGTCTTCAAAGCCAGAGATTGATAACCTAGGGAAATTCCTGGAGAAAAACAATGACAAAACTGCTATATTGTCTATGTTTTGATGGAATGATCTTGTGGTCAAACAACAACAGTTAAACATATGGCCTTTCTGTTAAATAAGAGTACAAAAGTGAGAATACTAATATAATTGAATAATGTACCAACACAACTAATTAAAAAAAAAAAAAAGGTACTGTGTAACCCTACATTTGATATTTGTTTGTTGTTGTGATCAATCGTGTCTGACTCTTTGTGACCCCATGGACTGTAGCCCACCAGGTTCCTCTGTCCATGGAGTTTTCCAGGCAAGAATATTGGTGTAGTTTGCCATGTCCTACTCCAGGGGATTTCCCTGACCTGGGGGTCCAACCTGCCTCTCCCGAGTCTCTTGCATTGGCAAGCAGATTTCTTACTAATGTACCACCTGGAAAGCTCATGTTGACATTTAGCATCACAAAAAAGCAGTATTTTTGCCCCAAGTCTCTCCTTTTATAGGAGAAGGAAAGGGAAGCATGGGTTTTGTACCCTAAAGACTAAATTCTGTGTTTCAGCTCTGTTTTTTGCCTACCCTGGTTTTCATTTCCTAAAAGGGAATATTAATGTTTCCTCTTTCTAACATGTATGACTTGGTGAGTATAAATGTAATAAAGCTGGTGAAGATGCTTTGAATACTGTAAATGTTGCAATTATTTCTAAAACCACAGACCATTTCCTTTTCCTCTGTCCTAAAGAAGTTTGGAGATCAATTGAGATTCATAATTTTCCCTTCCTAAAGAGCTCTCTCCATGTATATTTTGAATGTGAATGAGGAAAGTGAGATACTGAAATTCAGAGTGTTATCCTGAGCTTATAGTAGCAGCATGCTATTGTTTATTCTCACTTCTTATATTTTCCCATTGAGCTTTTATATTCCATCCTCATGGTTGATAATGTTTCCCAGACACTACTGTTTGAAGTTATTGTATAAGCCATTGCATTTTTCTCTTGCTTCCAGACCACCACATCTCTGCTCCAATCTGGAACACACTCTGGGGACTATTTCATTTGTGGTGCTTTCCTGTTCAAGCCTTTGGATGGTTTCTTTTTCACCACACATGAAGCTAATTTTGTCATTAACATTTCAGGAAATACACAGTGGCATTTTAAGTGAAATACAAATTAGAAAACTCTTCTGTTCTTAGTTACTCTTTTCTCCCAGATTTGAAAATAAATCACTAGCAAATCACCCAATTCACATTTATCCTTTTTAAAGTCCATTAGTTGTTGTCATTATTCTGCCAAACTCTCTATTTCTAGCCCTTTAAATATAAATTATACCCCTTTTGGAGCAAGAGTGGAGAGAAAACTGAAGCACAATATATCTAGAGAAAAAAAATTCTATGGGGTACAAAGAGAGCTATTTCCCTCATCACTTGGAGCAGATATCTACTTTGTCAGTTCTTGTAGTTGTGAATATGTGAATCTGTGTTGCACTGCCACACTGTCTGGCTCATAGTAATCAATCAATATAAATTGGTTGGTCAACTGACTGATGAAGAAAGCTTTCATTTAACTGAAATTATGGAGGAAGATTATGCTTTTTATCTTTAAAGCTAACATTTCATTGATTTTGTACCATGTGCCAAACACTCTGGTAAGCACCTGCAATGCATTATCTCATTCAATTTCCTCCCGACTCTACAATCCTATGTTCATTACTATAGTTGACTTATCAGAAATAGAACACAATGGACTGTGTCAGGAAGTAGTTAGATTTCCCTATAGCTAACATCATACTCAATGGTAAAAAGTTGAAAACATTTTATCTAAGATCAGGGACAAGACAAGAATGTCCATGTTTGACACTTTTATTCAACATAGTTTGGAAGTCTTAGCTACAGCAATCAGAGAATAAAAAGAAGTAAAAAGAATCCAAATTGGAAAAGAAGAAGTTAAACTGTCACTGTTTGCATATGAAATGATACTTTGCATAAAAGATTGTAAAGATCCTACCAGAAAACTACTAGAACTCATCAATGAATTTGGAGAAGTTGTAGTAACAAAATTAATACTCAGAAATCTGTTGCATTTCTCTATACTAACAACAGAATATCAGAAAGAGAAATTTAAGAAACAATTCCATTTGCCATCTTATAGAAAATAACAAAATATCTAGGAATCAATCTATCTGAGGAGACAAAAGATCTGTACTGCTGTAAGAGGCTGATGAAAGAAATTGAAGAAAACAAAACAAATGGAAAGATACATCATTTTTATGGATTGGAAGAATCAATATTGTCAAAATGATTATACTACCCAAGGCAATCTACAGATTCAGAGCAATTCCTATCAAATTTCCAATGGCATTTTTCACAGAACTAGAACAAGAAATCTTGAAATTTTTATGAAGACACAAAAGACACCAAATAGCTCACACAATCTTGAGAAAGAAAAATGAAGCTGGAGGAATCAGGTTCCATGACTTCACTTGTTGTTTAGTTGCTAAGTCATGTCCGACTCTTTGTGATCCCCCTAGAATGTAGCCCGCCAGGCTCCTCTGTCCATGGGATTTCTTACCAACCCAGATACTACAAAGCTGCAGTCATCAAAACAGTATGGAAAAATAGAAATATAGATCAATAGCACAAAAATAGAAATATAGATCAATGGAACAGGATAAAAAATCCAGAAATAAAACCATGCACCCATAGTCAATTCATCTATGACAAAAGAGGCAAGATTACACAATGTTGGAAAGTCTGTCTCTTTAACAAATATTGCTGGGAAAACTGGACAGCCACATGTAAAAAAAAAAAAAAATGAAATTAGATCATTCTTTAACACCATACACAAAAATAAGCTCAAAGTGGATTAAAGATCTAAAAGTGAGACTGGATACTGTAAAACTCCTAGAGTAAAACATAGAACACTCTCTGACATAAATCACGGAAATACTTCCTTTGATCCATCTCCTAGAATAATGGAAATAAAAACAAAGATAAACAAATGAGAACTACTTAAACTCAAAAGCTTTGCACAGCAAAGGAATCAACAGACCAAAGGAAAAGACAACCCACAGGTTGGAAGACAATATCTGCAAAAGATGTGACCAAAAAGGGATTAGTCTCCAAAATTTACAAATATGTCCTGATGCTTAACTACATGAAAACAAAAAACTTAATCAACAAATGGGTGGAAGAGCTAAACAGACATTTCTCCAAAGAAGACATCAGTTCAGTTCAGTTTCATTCAGTCGCTCAGTCATGTCAGACTCTTTGCGACCCCATGAATTGCAGCACGTCAGGCCTCCTTGTCCATCACCAACTCCCGGAGCTTACTCAAACTCATGTCTGTCAAGTCGGTGATGCCATCCAGGCATCTCATCCTCTGTCATCCCCTTCTCCTCCTGCCCCCAGTCCCTCCCAGCATCAGGGTCTTTGCCAACGAGTCAACTCTTTGAATGAGGTGGCCAAAGTATTGGAATTTCAGCTTCAATATCAGTCCTTCCAATGAACACCCAGGACTGATTTCCTTTAGAATGGAGTGGCTGGATCTCCTTGCAGCCCAAGGGACTCTCAAAAGTCTTCTCCAATACCACAGTTCAAAAGCATCAGTTCTTCAGTGGTCAGCCTTCTTCACAGTCCAACTTTCACATCCATACATGACCACTGGAAAAACATACAGGTGGCCAGTAAACAGTGAAAGGACGTTCAACATTGCTAATTATTAGAGAAACACAAATTAAAACTGCAGTGAGATATCACCTCACACCAGCCAGCATGGCTATCATCAAATAACCCACAAACAATAAATGCTGAAGTGGGTGTGGAGGAAAAGGAACCCTCCTACACTGTTGGTAGGGATGTAAACTGGTACAGGCATTATGGAGAATACCATGGAAATTCCTTAAAAAACTAAAAATGGAGCTACCACATGACCCTGCAATCCCACTCTGGATAAAAACATAATGCAAAAGGATACATGCATCCCAATGTTCACAACAGCATTGTTTACAATAGCCAAGACAGGGAAGCAATCTAAGTGTCCATTGACAGAGGAATGGATAAAGAAGATGTGGTACATATATACAAAGAAATATTACCCAGCCTTTAAAAAGAAAGAAAGAATGCCATTTGCAACAACATAGATGGACCTATAGAGTGTCATACCGAGTGAAAGAAGTCATACAGAGAAGGAGAAATATCATATGGCATCCCTTAAAGGTAGACTTTAAAAATAAATACTTACAAAACAGAAAGAGACTGAGACTTAGAGAATGAACTTATGGTTGCCAGGGGAAGGGATAGTTAGGGAGTCGGGGATGGACATGTACACGCTGCTGTATTTAAAATGGAAAACCTACAAGGACCTACTGTACAGCACAGGGAACTCTGTTCAATGTTATGTGGCAGCCGGGATGGGAGGGGAGATTGGGAGAGAATGGATACATATATATGTATGGTGAGTCCCTCTGCTGTATCACAGCATTGTTGATCGGCTATACCCCAATAGAAAACAGAAAGTTTAAAAAAAGTAGTAATTAGATTTCCACATGAGTATTAACACTTTTAAGTATTCATTAGTTTAGTCTTAATTAATTAATGGAACACATTGGAGCATATGTCTTGTTTCATCAGGTGAACCTTCCTTGCATAAAATTAACCAGCAGTTACTAAGTGCTTACAGTGTGCTAGACACTCTACTTATCTAGTGTGTGTGTGGTGAGTTGCTTCAGTTGTGTTTGACTCTTTGCGACCCACTGGACTGAAGCCTGACAGGCTCCTCTGTCCGTGGTATTCTCAAGCAAGAATACTGGAGTGGGTTGCCATACCTTCCTCCAGGGGATTTTCTTGACCCAAGGATCAAACCCACGTTTTTTATGTCTCTTGCATTGGCAGAAATGTTCTTTACCACTAGCGCTACCTGGGAAGCCCCATAATTGCTTTATGTAGGAGATACGGTATTAATATCTCCCATTCATAGATGGGACCGCTGAAGCTAAAAATATTTGAGGAGAAAACTGAAGATTAGAGTTTTAAAAAAAATGGCGAACTGGGCTTTGCAATCAGGACTGAATGCTTAGCCCACATGGTACAAAGCTTGTTTACCAGTGAATCAACAACTCTGACAAATATTCACCTTCTCCTGACCAGCCTCCTTTGAGACACCTCCTTTAAATTCAACTTTTCTGGCTGAGGAAAGAGGCATGGATTTGTCACCAGATCTGTGACCTCTATGGGCAACGGAACAAATGTTTTCTAGGGAACGTTATTCTAAGTTTAGCTTTGTATCCTATTTCATTTTTCATTTAACATTATGATATAAAATTTTCTGACATTATTAAAAACTCTATACACATAATTTTCAGTGGCTTCTTAGTTTTTTAGTCAAGTGAATGTATAATTTAATTACCCATGTATTTAGTTTTGATTATTCTTTCCTTTTTCTGTTCTTTTACATAATGCTGTAGTAATAAGTACCCATGTATATAAACTCTCCCCACACCCTGGTTTATATATAGTGCATAATAAAGGTACCTAGATATAAGTCTGTGGGCTTGAGTATTTTACGTATCTTGATACACATTGCCAAATTGCCTTTTAAAAGCTCTCTACCAATTTATACCATCCCTGCCAGGCTCACCACAACCTCATGTCAGGTATTGAATTAAAATAAGAGAAACCTTTGCTAATTTTATGGTTGAAAACCTCCATCACATCATTATAATTGGTAATTATTTAATTATGAAGTTAAATATTTTTTCAGTGTTTACCAATCACTGAATCTCCTTATTTGACAATATTCAGTTCCTGGTTTTTCCTCCAGTGAGATTTTAATCCTTTGTTTATATTTCTGTTTTATTGGTAAAATCAAACTTTTGTCATATTTATTATAAATATTTTTTTCAGTTGTTGCCTCTGCCTGGAGCAGAAACAAGGAAATGTGTTGTTGAAACCATGGGAGGGGAAGAGCCTCTCAGCAAAGAAGGTGTGATGGCAGTTTGTGATGCTACAAAGAGATCCAGTGAGATAAGGCCTGCATAGCATCCATTTATCACTAAGTCATTTATCACTGCTTCCCAGGTGACTCAGTGGTAAATCCCTTATGATTATACAGTGGAAGAGAGAAATAGATTTAAGGGACTAGATCTGATAGAGTGCTGGATGAACTA
Source organism: Cephalophus harveyi (assembly GCA_006410635.1). Taxonomy (NCBI): domain Eukaryota; kingdom Metazoa; phylum Chordata; class Mammalia; order Artiodactyla; family Bovidae; genus Cephalophus; species Cephalophus harveyi. The sequence goes on from SJYT01042623.1 coordinate 41,831, forward strand.
TGGATGGAGGTTTGTGACATTATACAGGAGACAGGGATCAAGACCATCCCCAAGAAAAAGAAATGCAAAAAGCAAAATGGCTGTCTGAGGAG